>OMNZ01094578.1:0-14343 GCA_900303255.1 Lesueurigobius sanzi
CGAGGGAGAAATAGAGTGGGGAAAAGTGATGTTCTACGCTTTGAAACACAAAATAAAATGTGGTTAAGTGTATGCTACATAGTGAGATAGCCAAACTAATAGTAATGTAGTTTGAATGAAGGAAGAGAAGCGAGGAGTGCTCAGGGGCTCAATGCTGTTGTAGGAACCGGTGCTCTTCTGATAGGGCAGGTAAATGTACAAGAAGAATGAGTCAGAGGCACTCGGATAGATCAAAGGTTCTTAGTTTAATTCACCAACGCGTTTCAACTTACAGTTTTCATCAGGGTTTTGTGTGAAATGCCCAGGTGCATGACCACCTATTAATAGTAATGTAGATTGTAGGCCAGGATTCTTCAGTCTTCATCTGTAGTTTAAGTGTCGGATGTTTCGACCTTAGTCCAAAGATCTTCCTCAGCGAATAAAGACTTAAACACATTTGTGGGTCTCTTAAAAGCAAACCAGAAGGAGGAGTTAACCTCTAAGTCATTCCTCTCTTGGTACTAAAGGTTGGAAAACATCTTAGCCTATTCATACTTAATATGACGAGGCTAAGATGTTTTTCCAACAATCTTAGTCCAAGATCTTTGGACTAAGATCCAAAAGTCCAAACGTCTGACACTTCAACTACAGAGTACAGATGAAGACTGTAGAATCTTAGCCTTCGATGGACAACTCCTGTACGACTGAGAGCCTACACAGACTAAGGTAGATTGTACTCTGTGTAAAGTATCAATGCAGTACCTCCTCCCTGCCATCTTTAGTTTGATCAAGAAAACATTGCAGTTTTTGATCTAAACTATACTATCCAATACTGAACTGTATCATACTATACTAAACTATATTCTAGGGCAGCTGTATTATACTTTACTACTGGCAATGGAAGCTTGTTTGAGGAACACAATTCACACACAAAGTAACTCAAAGTGCTTTACAGAACTGCAATGTAGTAAAACAAAAAAACATGAAACATGAATAATCATTATAAAAAGGAAACCTGCAGGTAAAATTATTTCTCATATGCGCAACTAAATAGAACTAGTTTTTAGTATTCACTATAGTTTGCAGATATATTCTTGCTAAAATAATATACTCAAACTTGGCTGCAAATAGATATCTCCAAAGCCTCTTTTACCAGGTGAGTGCTGGAGTAAATAACGTTGAGTGGTAAGTGATAAATAAACCCAGGGGTGTATTTAGCTGCCACACGCGTGCTCCTCTCTGCACCTCTGAACATAACAGCGCTGTGATGCCCATTCATTTTCCCAGTGTGAGCTTCTGCAGGAGCCCTTCAGAAATGTTAGGCGACTGGAGCTGGCTATCATCCTGACTCACACAGCAACGTCTTTCCCATAGAGGACAGCGTATTAATTCTTTGTTCGTAATGGGCCCAATGGAGATTTACCTGCTGCTACGCTCTGCATCAGCAGTAGCCATGACAGCAGGACCTGTGACAAAGATTATCTAGTATTCTCATCCGGCTCAATGTATTAGCGAAGCAGCTACACCGCAATAAAAATAAGCTTCATAATGCTGTAACTTTCCATCAATCTCTGATTTTAATTACAAAGCAGGTGTTAGCAGAAATCAAGCAAACCACAAGACAATATTCAGCAGAAGACCAGATGCAAATGGAAATGTGTATTGAAAAAATAGCCCGAGGCAGTTTGAATGGCGTAGAAGTTCAGAAGAAATAAACAATAATATTGTATATAATAAAACATACACAATTATGCAAGACACCACACATTTTACTTTGACTGAAGGGAGTCCACTTCACAGAGGGCCCACTGTCGCATGGAGTAGTGAATATAATCCTGTTACACAGCCATAACCATTCACAATAAACGCCAACCATCATCTTAGACAAAAAGACCCAACAAACCAAATGTCAATGTAGGGAAAAACTATCACATACAGAAGGCAAGTTGGTTGACATGTCTTGCCCAAGGACACTAACTATACTGTATACTATATCTTATTATATAATTTGCTGCACATATACAGTGTGTCAAAATACTGTACATAATGTTACAAAATCCCACTGACAAATCTGTAAAATGGTCCAACACAAACATAAAGACAAAATCGACACGGCTGTAATCACAGTTCGCTTGAGTGCCCTGCTCCCCATTTTGATGTATGCCTGGTCTTCTTAGCACTGAGTGTGAATGGGGATAATAAGTCTGATGTGCTGGAGAATGAGAGGGAGGCTGGGAGGAGGGGCGGGGGTAGAGTAGCAGGACGGAAACGCCTCTCTCGGAATGCACAATGGAGGAGAGAGCAGTGAGACGGGAATGTCAATATGGTCAGGGAAGGGCGCGCGGAATACCAAAAGACTCCCGCCAAGTCAAGTCGCGCTCCGCACACGAGCCCAGGTGAGGCGGCCGCGCGGATGCCGTTCAAGGGACCAGCAAGGTCAAGCCACGATTTTCAAGTCATCAAAAAAGAGAGGAAGGATCAGAAGGAGCGATATGACGACGGAGCATGCGAGTGACTGAGGGGAGAGGGAGGACAGATGGTGACTCATACTCCACTCTAGATTGCCAGAACTACATTTCCCATGAGGCCACTCGTGATGCTGGTTGTCAGCAGCAATGTTCTTCCTCTTTCTCTTTCCCGTATTGGAGTGCGGCCTCGCAAGGAAAGGTCAGGAGTCAGAGCAGGAGATGGCGTGTGACCGAATCGTCACACGAGACGAGTACAAAAATCTGATCTGTTACACTAAGTTATTTCAGGGCAGCGTTCCGTTGTACCATGTTGGTATTACATGCAAAAATAAAAACCCACAATGATTTATTTTGGGTGTTTTTGTTTGTTTTCTGCTATACTTACACCTTAAACACTGTAGACGGACAAATATCAAGGTCCAAGTGGATTGTTTGTTACGAAAGGGGTTTTTTGGGGGTCAATTATATTCTACAGCTAGATCACACAATTCAAACTTCTTCAAATACAGTGCTACTTGAAATTCACCCCAAAATTTAAATTGTCTTTCTGTAGAGTAAATTTCACAAGAATTTGCGTAACTACCAATAACCAATTGCAGCCACCCACAGCTCCTAACAGCTTGTCTATGTAGAGAAATTGTCTCTGCATTTTTCCTTCGGTGCTGCTGGGGCGACCTGTTAGGAGGGGCAGCAACCCATCTCCAGATGACATATACACAAAACATGACTTAGTTGGAGGATTAGCCTGTTGTGATGGGGGAAAACCAGAGCACCTTGTAACCCATCCAGAGATACGGAAGAGCATTACTCCACATAGACAGGCCCACAAAATCAAACTCAACACCTTCTTGCATTGAGGCAAAAGCGCTTAACGACTCAGCCACATACATCCTTAAAGGGACTCTATGGAAGTTAAAATGTAAAAAATAATATATTTTCCACCCCCTACATGCTCTAGCAATGTCCCGCGCTGTACTGTGAGCCCACACCTATCCCACTCAATTGCTGCTATAAGCCTGCACTATCACTCTAAAGTTGCGTGTTCGGGCCGAGTCAGCAGTCATTCACCAGCTTAACATGGAGACTGCAGTTACGCGGCCAGAGATGGCAGTCACGAGTATGAAAATGGACAACCTCCGTTGAGTCTCTTTAACCTTGTCTCCATCTTTAGTCAATATTATGACTAATGTAATAAATATACTGTATGTTTTAATAAATCCCTACTCAATGGACAGTGACTTCAAATCAGTGATGCCTCATTCTTTGATCAATAAACAAGCTTTGTGACACTCGAAACACATGACATGCCTTTAAGATGTAGGGAATATCAAGGCAACGTTTAACCCCTCAACATCCCTTTATTCCTCAGTATAAATCATTGACTTTATTGTGTTAACTGATGAACCAGTCCTGACATGTTGGCCAATAGGAAGGGCAGGAAGCTAAAAGGTTTTTCCAGTGACCTTGTAACGCCCCGCGGCTATTGCTCTCACATCTTTTACATTCCCCTTAAGGCTAGGGCAGGATTGATGCAGCAGCATGTGTGTCTATACGGGTCTGTGTGAGAGTGTGCGGCGTGTCAGGGCAGACACATCTCAAGGCTGTCAAAGCTCTGGCTCTAATATGAGAGCCTGAGAAAGATACAGCAGCATACCCATGCCACAGCAGAGGGGATATCCTCGATTGTCTGAATGCATAAAGCGCTATTTTGGGTTTGGGCACCCTCCGCCGTGGATGATTCCTATTCATTTTTCACAAATCGGCCCGTTTCCACACGATTAAGCCGTAATGTCCGAAGGGGACCAGCAAACAGGAAGCGTTCACAAAATGACCCAGTGTGATCAAAGTGGTTACTATGACAACGGCAAGACCCAGTTTCATCAATAGCACAAAAAAATTATGAGACGTGCAAACAACGATTTTCTATAGCTTTAATTTCATCATATGTGTGAGTATGTTGTTGTGTTTTGTTTTGATTTTCAATAAATCATTAGGTACAGAATGGTCTAGAGCAGGGGGGGGGCCAAAGGTTTTCTATGGAGGCCCAAAATTAGCGGGCGAAGGGCCAAAGGCAATGCCCTTTTGCATGTAGAAAGACCAAAGCAGACAGATCTATAATTCAATATCCTTAAATTATTGTGATATTGAGTTTTGGTGTCCTTAGTAACCTTGGTATTCCTTAGTATTCTTCTTACAAATCTCAAGGGCCAATAGAAACCTTGGAAGACCGAATTTGGGCACTCCTGGTCTATAGAATGGAGCTCAACCAAGGAAGGAGTTTCTTTGGCGTCAGAAAGCAGAAAAAGTCCCACTGAGGGTTGCCAGATCCGATGACTAAAAAACCAATTTGAACATAAGGAAATGAACACAAAGGAATAACTCTCTCCTACTTCCACAATCCCAGCACCTGTCCCCAATCAGGTCCTATTTAGTGCTAGTGCAGCCTCCTGTTGTTAAAGCTCATGAAGGTTCTTCAAAAATATGGATGTGTCCTCAAATGCAGCCAAGGAAACCCAAGTCCAGCTATAGTGCCTTTTTAAACCATTAAGAGCACATCCTACAAATATTTAAGATTCTATAGTTATTTTTTGATAAAGTTAGGCTTATTCAGTCACAAAGAAGCAAGAAGAATTTTAAGCAACAAAATAGATTGTCCTGGCGCCTGAGAGACTGGCAGCAGGTCACAGTGTTTATTGTTTAGTTGTTGGTATTTTAGGATTTTTATTTTAAAATTATTATTTTTATTTTAAGATTACTATTTGAGCTACTGTGACAACGCAATTTCCCTTGTGGATCAATGAAGTCTGTCTAAGAGTCTAAGATTAATATCAGAAATTTGTGGAATCAGTCCCTCACAAAAAATGTAAATGGCAAACACACAGTATGAATAGGTGCTCCGTTTGTAATTATGACATGACATTTGAGAATGTTATCAAAGGGTATGAAAGGGGGTACTTCTATATACATACCAAATATAGTTATGGTGCTATCTCACAATTATTATCTGAAATGGCAAGAATAGACAGCCTAGTAATAAATGCAATTCATTAAGACTTCCAAAAAATGTGTTTCTGTCATCCCATGATTTAGAAAGAGAGCTCAAAATGATGATTTCAGCTATCCACACAACAACAGGAGTCTGTGTTTGTCAGATCTGCCAAGGCAAATACAATACATCTCCGGCAAGTAAATAAAATAGCACAGAAAATGGCAGATTGTCCATCTTCCAACATCTTCCAAGTCCTCTACCGCGCAGGAGAATAGACGTTCCTGCCTGTTTGATCTTAAAACAAATAATATGAGCTTTTCAAAACAGCGCAGATTCTTACTTATGCTTATGGGCTTTGTTGACAGTGTGCTATGAAGAGCCGGTAGCTTTCACATCAGCTGGTGACTAATGCTGTATTGTAGGAACCTGCTAGATTTAAATACCTTCTTAAAGTATCTCGTATATTACAATAGGCTACACATGGATGAATAATGATTGCTATGTATCTGTTCTTCATTTGAATGAATGAATGATTTTTATTATAAAAAATGAATGAAGAAAAATGAAAGTACATGAAACAAAACAAACACAACATTTATATAAGCTCATCTGCCAAGAAACGTTCAGTTCAACACAGTTACAATGGCTAAATAGTCTGTCTGAAAGGGAGTGGGGGAAGGAAACACTATATATGTTTGTACTTTGTGCCTTAAGAGTAAACCTAGGAAGCTAAGACCCTATATCCATACTGACATGTTCATGTAAAGTGTGTAGTGTGTCCCAATTCTCTCCAAGTTTGTTTCTTAGCAACACAGCAGCTAACACTGAGACTGTGTTATGTCTCCTGCCGTCTTATGTACCGTCATATGACGCATTCTAGTTTATACAGTGTCCGTTACGTTATGTAATAATGTAGGCTTTTAATCACATTTAAGCAGGTAATGTTGGCTAATTATCCTAAAGTACATAGGAGGTAATTCCATTTTATACATTTTAACTTCATATTTAGGCGATGGTCAGTGTTGTTTATGCTTCCACCTGCGCCGCACAAAGTCTCACATGGAGACGTGGGTCTGTGTCAAGCCCTAGCAAGATAGCAGTGTATTGTTTTCAGCTCGTTGGTGCATATCTCCTGAAAAAATCTTTGCTTCCACATTACTTCCACATTTGTTTCCACATTATTGGGCTCTTTGGGTGAGCGCACTGTGACATCTTAGAACTGACTGATTGTATTTTAAATAATGTGTGAATGAATCATGTAACAAACACAGTTATGATGCTAGAAACATATTCCATGAGGGCAGTTGATGGTAACTTTCTAAGTATTTACTCATAAGTAAAGCAAATACTGCTAAAAGCTGCTTCCATGCTGTTATCCAAGTGTCCCACTTCTACCCCTGTACCCAGGGGCATCACACTGGGCGGGTAAAGGGTACTGAGTACCCAGGGCCCAAGGCAAGGGAGGGGCCCTCTGAAGTCTGTTCGTAAATAGGCCTATATGTGTCAGGGGGCCCACCAAGATAGTTTCTACCTAGGGCCCAAAATTTGGTGGAACGCCCCTGCCTGCACCTTTGTGCCCTCCTGCAGTTAGCACCTTCTTAAAATGGACACCTCACTGAAGTGTGTATGTACAGTATAATGACCTTTATCACACTTTAACAATATACAGTATTGTACTGAAAGTAAACAGACATCACATACAACAATTCTGTGGCCCCATGCATGAACCTGATATACTGTACAACAAATACTTGAATACATTGCATTCATGAACACAGTGTTGCTTTTAATCTAAGTTTTGTCAGATTAACATTCATGTGGTTCATGCATGGGGCCACAGAATTCATAGTTTTGCTAAATATCTACGATTGCTTGTTGTGTACTTGATTGCATACAAGAATAAACAATAAAAACCAACACATTTTTTATCCATATGGAAAAATATGAAATCTAAACATTCATATAACTGTTCTGCATCATTTGTCAGTTAATGAATAGATAAACATCATCAAAAGCTTGAGACTAATATGAAGCACTGGCACACACTCAATCACAAAATTAGGAAGAAAGCTTAACAAACCACTGCTCATTGAGTATTTGACCAGTAAACAAGAGGATACATACAGGGTCATCAATACAATTGGACATAAGATAAAGCTGAATGCTCATCAATGGAGTGTTTTCATCGACATCCCGTGAAGGTCAGTAACGTGACAACATACTGTACCCAATAGCCACGTAACTGTGACCAGGTATGTTTATAGAAATCCAGAAAAAAATCCAACATGGATTCAACACAAAAGGTGAGTATTTCAAAGGGGCTTGTATGAATCAACACATAAGCTCAATTGTCACATTTCGGAGTCATTTTTTTCTGGTGAAAATATAAAAAAACCAAGCCCACACTTTTGTTTAACTTGAGTGAACTGAACAGTGTTTCTCACAATACAGGAACATTCCCCTGCTGGCCTTCAACACAAAATTTACCATGGCCCTTGCTAATGTTTTGGCCTCCAAGAATGACACGAAAACTACAGTTGGGGAATAAAATTAAATCGCTATTTATCACACTGGGTCATGCTGTATGACCGTCTCCGTAGTATAGTAATAACCTTGGCTCTTATATTTTGGCTTGCAAATCAGTATGATCAGCATCAATGGAGGTTACTCATCCATCTTCATGTGGAAGCAAAGCCACACTTCAATGGTCAGACTAGTGCAATATCTGTCAATGTCTCTGAGTCCCGCACTGATGGTATATAAACTTCTCTTGCATAATACACCCAGACTACTGCTTCTTTTTCGCCTAACTCAACAACAAACTTTTTGTCCACAACTATTTGAATACGAGATAGGGTCATGAGCTTAGTTACCCGGGAGGAGCTCGGAACAGAGGAGCCAGCTGAGGTGGCTTGAGCATCTGTTTAGGATGCTTCCTGGTCGCCTCCTTCGAGAGGTGTTCCGGGGATGTCCCCCTGGGAGGAGGCCCCCGGGAAGACCTAGGACACGGTGGGATCCCCCAGCAAGAGCTGGAGGAGGTGTGCATGGTTCGGTAAGTCTGGGCATCATAAAGTGGAAGAAAATGGATGAAACTATACTATACTATACGATGCTATACTAAACTATACTATGATACTATATGATACTAAGGTCAGAACGATATGACTTATAATCGATATCACGATAGAAGAAAGAAATATCAACGATATTTGACAAAGATATTTCAAAATCTCAGCTTTACGCCTATGGGGCATTTTTCTTATTTTTTCTTTGAGCGCCATGCTAATATCCTTGCAAATTTGATCAACTCAAGCAACATACTTCCTTCAATTTATTTCACGTTTTAAGCAGCTGCCCCTAAAGCCTCCACAGTCTGTGTTCATGCTGCTCTGAGTGGAGTGGAGCTGAGCGTAGCAATAGCCGTGACCTCCGTCTGCCGCTGGTCCTGACTTCAGTCTAAATCAGCCGAGTCACATGCTAATGATAGCGACGATATAAACGATATAAAAAACTCTTGCTCCGATATCGAGATATGATATGGCCCAGTCCTATACAATACTATACTATATAACTCCATAATGTATAAGACTTAAATGTCTCTCCAAACTCCAAGCCAATCTTTATATCCCACAAAGACATGGATATGATTTTCTTTTTATCAAGTGCTCCAGTATATTTTTTACACCAGATGCTACGGGCTGCAGATCTGCCAAAAAGTTCTACTTTTGTCGCATCAGTCACAGAACATCTCTCCTAAAGTCTTGGGGATCATCAAGAAGTCTTTGAGTGACAAAGGAATTGGTGATCAGAAACATGGGGGATAAATACACTCATTCAGGATGGGGGGCATATGCTTTTTCATGGAACTTCATTTTCTTCAAGATTTGTATAAGGCCAATAGTAAAATATTGCCAGAAAACATCAAGAAGCTTTTGAAAAAAAGAGAAAGTTGCCACAATCTGAAAGGAACGGAAGGAATAATTGTAAACACTGTAAATACATAATAAAATGAAAATGAATGGGGGGAAAAAAATCTGTAAATACAGAAACCGTTGGAGAGATACAGTATAATATTCAATTCTAGTACAACATTATTGTATTAACACTGTAAAAGACTTAAATAGAAATGATGTAAAGTGTTTGTAAAGTAGCTAAGGGGCAGATATCATAAAGTTTCTCTTCTCTCTGCTCATTTTCATTCAAGCTGCAATCTTTTTCTTTTTTTTAACAAATTACATTTTTCAAGATGAGATACATATTACATTAGCAGACTTCACTGTGTGCCATTGAGTAAGGAAAGTCATTGCTTAGTTATTGGTTACTCACTGAACAGAATCTGGTCCCTTGGGAGAGGAGTACAGGGTATGCAACAGTTGTCATTGATGAATGAGGACAGGACATTCATGGAGATGTGATGCATCGGCTCAATGAGATACACAACATGCACAACAATCCGACTAAAACTATAGTCCATCTTTGATATTTCTCATGTCAATGCATTCAAAGAGTCAACATAATTATGTGCCCTAGCATTTGAAAAACAGGTATGAAAAAGGTATTTCAGTAACAGATGTAAAACTTCATAATTCATGCCCATTTGTTTTAATGCGTTTGCTTTTAACTGTATGTGCCATAAGGAATGAAAGGGTCTAGTGCGGTCACTGGGCTAAAAGCTCCTCTTAACATCACTTAACGCCAGTGCAAAAATGAATATTTAATTTATTCTTGTCACTTAGACGGACAGTGCAGACTATTTTAACAAGCTTTTTCTCAGATGTCTGAAGAACCATCAGAACATCACTAGAGAAAGTACGTGCTGCTGAAGTGAAGGTGCACTGCCACCAAGAAAATTTGATTTGGCAGAAAATGATAGCGACCTTGATATTATTAGGACCTCCTCCCTAATGCAGATACAACCACGCAAGATCTTTGCAGGTTCACCTCCATTTCCTTCCTTTGATCACTTTTAGCAAATAATACTGAACTGGAACACCACAGAGAAATGCTCTTTCCCAGCTGTCTCATTATCACATTTCGAACCCATATAAATGAATTATTATCCTTGACCTTGTGTGCAGGAATTAAAGACTTCTTCCAGGCATTATTTAATATTAAGGGATATAAAATCACCTATTGATATATTTAAAGTAGATGTGGATCTGAGATTTTGCTATTTTAAACATAATTCTTTACATACTATGCCACGGTAAGAGTTTTGCACAAACAAAAAAGGCATATCGTTCCAAATATGGCTTGCAGCTGTGGCTGCGGTAACAAATGCTAAAATGTTCAAGCGTATCATGCTAATCTTAGGTGATCTAACGACACTGTGACGGAGGAACCCTCAAGTGCACACAGGTGCTTCCAGCTTTAACTGATTGAATTTACGGCGCTGTGAGCCTGCTGAGCGCAGCCCAAAGAGCAGCCGTGGCGTGTGTTTAGAGGTCCCCCGGGACTATTAAATCAAAGCAGAGTGGATCAGGAAGTCATCGCCATAGCGACGGCCGGAGGAAGGACCCTGATTTACAGTGTCCTCATCAGAGCCGCCACAGCACTGACCAGAATCATGATCCATCATGCCCTGCACATGCACATATCAGGCCAGTAATGTGTGCGCATAAAATGTTCTCCATAGCTTCCTGTCACAGCACAATCATTACAGAATACATGGTCTGTTTGTGTGCAATATTTTTACAAGCTTACAGGTTTACAATATTATTTACTATGGTTCTTCAGAGTAAGCCTTGAATAGTGCTATAGAGGTGATACTTACAGTATGTGTGAAACAAGTGTATGCCACCCAAGGGAAGGGAGACAAGAGAAAACAGCTGGTAAAATACTACTGCTATAGCCCAGTGTGGGCTTTTTGGATAATGTCCACCACTATTACTTTTACACACCTCAGTATCAATGAGGTTTGATGACCAAATCTCCAATCACAAAGTCACCAAACTACACAGTCAAAAAGTCATAACCACAAAACCATGTCTGCTTAATGGGAGGTTTTTCCATCATTTACAAATTGTTGAACATAATGTGCACCAGCACAACATGAAATAGCATACTTAGTAAAACTATTTTCTGTCCAGCCCCGAGAGGCTGCGCTTTGGTAATTGGAAATAATGATGGTTGGGTCAGGAAATTGGCCCCAGGTGTTTCAAAGAGAACAGGCAAAATGATTATGATTGTGTTTAAGGACTTTCGAGTTGCAATCGGTGTGCAAAATATATTAATTTAAGCAGGATCATTTGTTGGCTTTTGGATCATGTATGCTCAAACACAACCTGTACATTCAACAAATGTTCAAAGGTGCAAGCTAAATTTGATTCCTGCACACTAAACAATCATACGCAGCTTCATACATTTATTTAAGCACAGGAGTACACCCTGCAGCCTCAGGCACCGAGACACAGAGTCAGGTGGGTGTCCTCACAGGCTTCTTCAATAGGACAAGAGGTGTTCAGTGGGAGGTGAGAAATAACTGGTGCAATGCAGGTAAGTGAAGACGAGTAATGGCGGGACGGCAGAGAGAGGTGGAGGGGGCCGGGCCTCTGCAGTGCTGTGCTGTGGGAGAGCATCAATCCTGGGCCAACTTAGCTGCCACGACTGCCCTAAGACTCCGATGGGATGTCCCACTCAGCGAACCAGAGGGACAAGTGCACCCCCCACGACAGTAACTACACCACACAAAAACATTATTCACTCTTTATAACTGACCCAGCATCCCCATCGTCATTATTCAATTTTATGCAGCCCTGTTTTGAAACTGTGTCATCAGGTGTAATACAATAACAGGCCTCTTATTTTTTTCCATCATTGTGCCTGGAGCCTCACAGCAAAGTGGACCGTAGCCAATACTTCAGATAACAGAGAACAGATGTAGATGGTGCTTTGTGTAATTTTAGATTGAGCACAAAACTGCTGAGAAAGAGTTAGTATTAAAGTAACAATGACTATTTTGAACTTAAACTCATTGTAACATAAAACTGAAAAGCTACTGAAAATGTTGAGTGAAAAAAAAGAGAAATACTGCATGCAGTAATGTAAAAACAACCAGAAGTCAACAGATAATTACATCCAATGTTACACATAAGAACCTCTGAATAGCTTCATAACGGAGCCTATAACTGTTCATAGTAGGGTTCTAGGGTAGAATTTGTGTTTAACCTGTCAAAATGGAGGGTTTTTTACTTGGTTTATGGTCATTATCTCTGTAATTACAAGACTTATCTGCACAGACACAACGGTTGTCATTTGTAAAGAGTTAAATCCAAAATTGATAAGCCTGACAAAAAACAATAAGGTTCAACATTTGTTGGCTTTCTTTTTGGAGATTTATTTCAAAAAACAGCGACGTTATCGAGGCCATCTGCCCTCCATCTACATGACATCAAATTCTACAAGTTCTAGTTAATTTTCTTCATTGATTTATTAAGATTAGATATTTTTTACTAAGCAACAAGTGTGCCACGCGTCAAGCAGCTGAACCCACAGCGATGAGTAAAGACTCATTATCCATGTATGTGTCTCCCTTGCTGCGTGCGGTGTCCCTGTCCCCCGGCGTTGTTTGGTTGCCTCCCATTAGAGTGTTGAAAGACAAAGGCTGCTCCACGCTGGAGAGTCGCAGAGTGTGGGAGCTGCATCGTCAGGTTTGTGCAAGTGCCAGAGCCAGTGACTGCATGAAGAGGGCCCTGTCTTTACTGCTGCGGCCATGTACAGTATGCGTCTAGTGGGGTAGTCCCTGGTTATTGTTTTGCTACCGCTGAACAATTTTCGTTTTTCTAACAAATAGTTCAATAAAGTTTGCAGTTTATGTTTTAAAATTTAATTAAGATTTTGAAATAAAGTAAGTAACTAAAAATAATAATATTTCATCAACAAATCAGAGTCTTGCAGGATTATGTGTGGACCAATGAGGTGAGCTTTCATGTACTGGGACTGAGAAGGGGCTTTCCAATCTAATCAGGAGGGAAGGGTTTTTTAAAATCTCTATGTCCTCATTTTGAAAAAGACTATTAGACTAGACTACTATTTTCGACAGACTATTACTTAAACTAATACAAGAGACATGTATTTCAGAACATGTGACTCTTGTAGAGATCATGTAGCGATCTATACTACAGGGACAGCAGATTATACATAATAAAAGCCCCCGCAAAAATACTTTGTTATTTGCAGAGGACATTGTAGAGCCTAAACAATCACATTATTCTGATTTTGATACATACAGTATATAGCGGCAGTCACTGGTCCAAGCGAAGAGGGTGACAAGCTGATGTCTTCAGATTAAAGTGTTCGTGATCATGTGTCCAATATATTTAACCTATCCTTCAATTTCAATGCCGCTGGAGCAACCTGTCAGGATCAGGGAGTACACAGGAACCAATTTCCAGACATTGGTTTGGTCAGGAGTACCTAGCTGTAGGATGTAGCCTATTGTGTACGTTTTGCATTGATAGGAAAAATCGAAGCACAAACACGTCGAGAACCTAGAAATCTAACCTTGGACTGGTCGACGAGGCAAAAGCACTATCCCAGCAGATGGTCAGTACTTGGATTGGAGACCACCGGGGAAAGGGAAATTCAAGATTCAAGATTCAAGATTCAAGATTCAATTTATTGTCATTTCTATGTGCACATAAAAACAAAATGCTGTTTCGCCGAACCCACAGTCTGTAAAAAAGGCATTTAAAAGTTCAAGTGTCAATCATAAAAAGTCATGACAAGTCCGTTATCTGCCTCACTGCATACTTTGCTTTAAGAGTCTTATCACAGATGGAAAAAAGCTATGCGTGAGGCGGCTGGTTTTGGAGGCAATGCTTCTGTACCTCCAGCCAGAAGGCAAGAGGGAGAACAAGCTGCGAGAAGGATGGGAGGGATCCTTTGTTATGCAGCGACCTCTCCTCA
>OMNZ01094579.1:0-12876 GCA_900303255.1 Lesueurigobius sanzi
TATTGCCAATTTCAGGTTTTCCTGTTGCGCCTTTTCCCTTCCTGTCCTGGTTAGTCTTGTTGTGGTTTCCTTTTCACATTCCTTTTCGTGCTCATTTTTTCTGGTATTGAATTGTGAAAAATGAAATATGAAATGAATATACCAGAAAAAATGAGCACAAAAAGGAATGTGAAAAGGAAACCACAACAAGACTAACTAAAACCTGAAATCGGCAATATCAGACCACTGCAAACGCAACAACCACGTGATGGACTGGGACAACACACGCATCATCAACCAAGGAGGCGATCGAGATCAGGAAGCGAGGCTTTTCTACAATGAACAGAGATGAAGGAGCTTTCCAACTCTCCCGCACATGGGATACAATCCTTCAAGTACCACCAACCACCGGCGGAGGGCACTAGGGGCCTGACAGACCTGACAGATCTAACAGACCTGTCAGGTCGCATCAGGCCAACAGCTGATATAAGACGTCACATCCTACATCATGTGACACTTCTGAAGAAGGAAGCAGTACGGCTTTCGAAACATGTTAAGGTGATTGAACGACACATCGCTTACCTTATTGTCTGATATAGAAGAAACTTAAAACAGTAACTAAGAACTGCTTCTTCCAACTTCGAAAAATCTCTAAGCTGAGACAAATGGTGTCACGGGACGAGCTGGAGACAATTATACATGCGTTTGTTTCTTCGAGGTTGGACTATTGTAACAGCCTGTTCACCTACTGTATCTGAATAAGAAAGAGCTGATGCGTTTACAATACGTCCAAAACTCTGCAGCGAGGCTCCTGCCCCGCACTGACAGCAGAGCCCACATTACTCCCATCTTAAAGGCCCTCCACTGGCTCCCTGTCGCTTTCAGAGTCAACTTTAACATCCTGGTCCTGACTTTCAGAGCCCTTCATTATTTCAGATCAACATATATTAAACTGTCCAATGCTTTCCAGCTGAAATTATGACATACATTTGAAAAAGCTGTGAAAGAAACCTGTTAAAATACCTCAAAGCCTTTCAAAAATATCTTTGAAAGTCAAAATCAAGTCGGCCTATAAGTACCGTTTGCTAAATCTAGGCCATGATATGTCATTTTTCACATATGGTGTAGTAGCGTATCCACCTGCTACAGCCTGTGAGTGAGAGAGCGCTGACTGGTGATTATGTGGGGCCCCTCCTGCGCTCTGAGGCCCCAGTTCAAAAGCGGAGTTATTTCAGGGAAACCGCTCGTTGAGATTATAGGTTTTGCTGGATGGAAGTTAACGTGCGGTGGTTTTGCACAGAGGGCCACACCCACGGCTAAGTCCATGCTAACATTACTAGCATTTGACATTCAGAAGTCACATATGAGGCGAGGGATCAGCGTGTGTCATCATGGTAACTCCTGGCCACTGTGGACAGAAGCTAGATTGTCCAAATGATTATGCATCAAACTGTATCTATGGCTAGACATGTAGTAGGCAAAGTTAAACTTAGCTAATTATGTTCTTTTTGTAGCCGCAGCCAGTCCAGGGCACAGTGACTGAGATCAGGTCTGACCACCAATACTATGTTCCAATCTACTTAAAACTAGTCCAAATGAATGTGAACAATCTTGGATGGATAAAATATGATGTCAAATTACAGTACAAACACTATTTTTGAGTATGGTTTGGCAAAAAGTCAATGTTCTCCACCAGGTAAAAGAATTTCTCACACTGTATCGGTCTTAAGTGACACAATAAAAACAACCCCACTCAGCCCTGTGCCAAAAACAACAGCTAAGCTCACCAGTAGCACTTACTCATACTTGTATTATTTAGTGTGATGACAGTACCAGTACCAGAATTTACTTTGGCCCAGGCTATTTCATGTTGCATACATGACTTGAAAATAACTTAAGGTGCAATTGTAAGTATTGGTTGTGTTCACGTTACAGAATTGTATTTCAGGTGGAGCAGGCGCCAATACAACTCTGTGGGAGAGAAACAGTTTCTGAAAGAAATTTCCAAAAAGAAAATGTCCAAATGTTTCCCCTGATCCATCCATCTTCTTCCGCATATCCGTTGCCGGGTCGCTGAGAAAGTAGGTTTTTGTGTTATCTTTCATATTCATATGAAAAATGGCCAAAAGATTAAAAGGGTATGCAAACTTATGAGCACAACTGTCTATGTCATACCATTGTGCAGAAATGAACAGGTGTAGTGGAGAATCAAAATGTCCCACAAAATAGTATTTATATATTATCATGATGTGCCTGGAGAAAAAGTTATCCCAATATTTACGGTGAATTTGATTTATATTATGAAGTTCATCATAAAGCCATTTTACTCCTGGGTTTTCTCTCTTTTGATGTATTTTGTCCAATCAAGACAAAAGTGAGTAAAGATTTTTCAAAAGGCGGAAAAGTACACTATTATACAGTTCCAACCTGCAGTGCACCTTACAGTTCTGTTCAGGTTGTCCACTGTCAGAGGCTCACTGACCACAAACCACAATTCATAACCGCAGTAAGCAAAGGAAATTGAACCAACACCAAGAACTCCTGAGAGAACCGGTCTCTGCCAAGGTGCTGTTCATACCCCTCAGAAAAGATAGTGCTAAGAGACTAAAACAACAACAATCCCGCTGTTTTCTGACCCACCAAGCTTTTTGTGACCATATAATTCCACAAACACTACACCAGAGCGTTTTCCGTGCTAAACTGGACCCTGTGCAGTGACATTCTCACATCGCCAGTGCTCTGTGCCGTCTCAGGGTGTGTCCTGTCTGCTGTGGCCCGTTCCCTGACCATAATGACTGGCCTGCTTTTGTCCATCCCGTCCTCCTCACCACATCATTATAACTGTGGCACTGCAAACCCCTCATTCGCTACTGAAATAACTTGGCCTCGTATGCACATGCACACTACGCTCCGGGAGACAAGATATATATATATAACCCATCGCGCTGCTATAGGGACTGGTAATTTTAGAGTGGACGTCGCATTGTGCCCCCTTGACTTTGGATTTTTTTTGCGTGGGTCCCGACTGCTAATGTTGATTTAATAGAAGTTTGAATAGTCCGATTATAACATGTGGTGAGCCAGGGGTGTGAGCTCAACCACAAAGTCGGTGTGGTCCAGGAAATAATGGGAGCAGAGCAGTACTTTTAGGGTGGTAAAAAGACGGAAATGGCAACTTTTGAGGAATATCCCAGAGCTCAAGTAAAATATATGTCACTTTTATTGCATCAGCACAAAAAATATCTTCTGCATCTTTATTATTATTAGTTTATTTAGTAACAGAACATCCTAGGTGTGACAAGATGCGGTCAGGCTTTTGACAAATTAACCACAAGAACTTCCTCGAGGACATATACAGTAACAATTGTGGCCAAAACTCTGTCCCCTCCTTATGCATAGATAGAATATGAATGATAACACAAAAAACTGTATTTCGCTCATGGCTAGTGGAAGCTATTTATTGTCAAAACACCTGTTTGTTTAGGCTTTTCAACTGGAAACTAGCCAAATGTCCCTGTTCAAAAGTTTACATATTGTGCATCTTGAAACAAATGATCAATTTTGTCAGAGAGTCCTGTATTTCAGCTGAAGTGAGTTTTTCTTTGCTCCTGAACAATTTTCCTGGCAGTTGTTGAAGGTCATGTAAACGTTGGACCAGAGACATTTCAGTAGTTTCTGTTTCTTTATGATTAAAGTCAAAAGAGTAAACTCAATTCTTTGGCAATAAATGGCTTTGCACAACCACTAACCATGAGTGGAAAAAAGATTTTTGTGTTATCATTCATATTCATATGAAAAATCACCAAAAGATTAAAAGGGTATGTAAACTTTTGGTCACAACTGCGGTTATGCACATTGTTGGACACTTCAGTTTGTTATAGCAGTTTAATTACGGGGTACTGCATTTGTTTTCAAAAGTGAACATATCTGATATAATTAGTACCTTTAATATATTTGTGCATTGTATTGAAAGAAAGGGAGGCTTTTTCAGTTTCAAGTTTTTAACTATGACTAAATTGTTTAATTTTAAAATTGTAACATGTTCCTATATTATCTAGCAGCCCAGACATGTAGTAGTACTGTACATGGAGACAGATACATGAATGTATCAATAGATCTGTGTTGTAGCAAATATTAGCATAAATATTAGAAAAATATATTTTACATTTTACCTAGTAAAATGGACAATGGGTGTTCATCAAGGATCAATACTTGGACTCTTATTGTTCTTGATGCAAAAGTATAAATGGCGGGTTGGGCTGCATTTTTGGGCCTACAGTAACAGCTATCATTAGCAATTAGCATATCCTTAAGATATCTATCATTGTGGCGTACAATCTACAATATCACTGCAATTATAAGGTTAGACATCAGTTCCTTTATCTCCTTCCAATATTTCGAAATCTACAATTTGCTGCATGGGTTTGCACACTCTCTGATACAGAGAATATTCAACCTGGTATAAAAGCAGATTTGATCTAGATTATATAAGGGTTTAACCAGTACTGAACTAGGATCAAAATAGAACCTCACAAGATTCATGTGATAAAGTAGTAAATATACCCAACTAGGGCCAGATTAGGAATAAACCTGGTCTAAAATATGACTTAATCCAGGTCTTAACTTGTCAAAAGACTCCTGAGCACCACCAAAAGAAGCCATGTATCCCTAGTTTACCTGCACAATAGTTTTGGAACCTGAGGTTATTTGCACACACATATAATTTCATGTACAGTAGAAGGATATCCTCCATCACTCACCAGTTTTGGCATCTTCTTGACATATGACCGCTATAACCTGAAGCAGTGCAATGGCCAGGCACAGGGTAGTCCTACAGTATCCCCTGGGGCCCATGTCTGCCACTGTCCAGATCCAAGTCAGAAGACCCTATCCAAATTGTGCATCCAGACCCAGAAAATCCCAATGTCCCAGAGTGGAACTGCCTTCAGCCCAGCGCTCCCTGCAAACTGACGCTCGCACACTTCTCTCTCCCTCTCTCCTCCTACAACTTTTTTTTTTTCCTTTTCATGTTTTAGACCCAGGACAGCCTCCTCTCCGCTGCAGGATGATGTTAATTAAAGACCTGCTTGGAAAGACATGAAACTGAGGGAGCTTGAGCTACATACTTGTTGTATGTGTATGTGTAGAAGTAAAAGTGGTACAGGGAGGTATCCTAAATTAGCTAACGACCAGGTTAAACGTTGGAGGTAGGAATTAAGCAAACATCAAGAGGGGATTCCAATTTTAGCTTTTCCAAATGGCTCCTGGGAGGAATGAGAGCTTGAACTTGCATTCCTTCTGGCCACATCTAGTTTTGAACAAAAGAAAAAGCACACACACACACATACACGCAATCTAATTTTGAAGTAAATGACACAGATGTTTTCTCACTAGATGGCGCTGTGAGAAGATGGCAAGCAACGTTTACACCGCCAAGCCTTGAAGATGAATCTCTCATCGGACAAAACTATAGAGCAGGGATGTCCAAACTTTTTTCATCGAGGGCCGCATATTGAAGTGTGTACGGCCTGGAGGGCCACAGATCAGTGGTCAGTGCAGTCAAACATTCAACTGGGTTCATTCAAGGGTGGTTTAAATCTTTCTCCACACCTGTATTTAGTCTGGAAACCCGTAGAACCCAGACACAGAAATATTTGTTGAAAAAAATTATCTGCGCTAGATTTTAGTCAACAGGTTTGGGTAAGAACAAAATTTGTCAATATTTTTGGTAAGCAGCATTCATTGACCAAATTTGGCAATGTAGCACATTATGCAACGTTGGGGTTTTCAGGCGGCATTTTGACCTGTCCTAAACCAGTCTGCACCTGTCCAAAACCAGTCTGGACCTGTCTGAAACCAGTTTGGACCTGTGCAAAACCAGTCTGGACCTGGCCTAAACCAGTCTGACTCTGGCCCTGTCCTAAACCGGTCTGGACCTGTCCAAAACCAGTGTGGACCTGTGCAAAACCAGTCTGGACCTGTCCTAAACCAGTCTGGACCTGTTCAAAACCAGTCTGGACCTGTCCTAAACCAGTCTGTACCTGTCCGAAACCAGTCTGGACCCGTCCTAAACCAGTCTGGACCTCTTCTAAACCAGTCTGCACCTGTCCTAAACCAGTCTGGACCTGTTCTAAACCAGTCTGCACCTGTCCAAAACCAGTCTGGACCTGTCTGAAACCAGTTTGGACCTGTGCAAAACCAGTCTGGACCTGGCCTAAACCAGTCTGAAACCTTCAGAACCAGTCTGGATGGTCCTAAACCAGTCTGGACCTGTTCTAAACCAGTCTGGACGTGTCCAAAACCAGTCTGCACCTGACCAAAACCAGTCTGGACCTGTCTGAAACTAGTCTGGACCTGTGGAAAACCAGTCTGAACCTGTTCAAAACCAGTCTGGACGGTCCTAAACCAGTCTGGACCTGTTCAAAACCAGTCTGGGCGGTCCTAAACCAGTCTGGACCTGTCCTAAACAAATCTGGACCTGTCCTAAACCAGTCTGGACCTAAACCAAGTGAATTGCAGTCCATTGATCCAGTGAGTAAGCTGTGCAGATGATACTAACACAGCCCTAAGAACCCAGCGTTGCGTATTTGCTACATAATCAAAACAGTGGAACCAAAGAGCACTAATACATAACTGAAAGACTCTGACACGTCTACAGTCTGTAGTGTTCCTCTGCCTTTATGGATCAACTTCAAATTGATTTCTTACTTTGAACTTGAGAAACTGAATAGCATGCCACATGCCGGCAGACATTTTGGATTGGATCAGGGCCGCTGCTAGCCATTTTGGTGCCCTAAGCCGAAATCTTTGGTGGTCGCACGGACATCACTCAAAGCTCCGTGTGTTAATCATTGGCCGCATTGACAGAAGCTTCTTCCTCGTCGTTCTCATTGAGTTAAAAGGCCGTTTTTGTCAATTGTATTAAAAACAACAGCGCAAATACTGTGCAATGTCATTCAGTCAGTCATCAATGTGGTGCCCCTCGAAGCACATGGCAGCAGTCAATGTAGCATATTGGCTTCTTTAGGTTCTTGGGTACATAAATGAGTTAATACATAAAAAAAAAACATCATTGTGTAGAATTGTTAAACTTGCAGAAAAAAGTATCATCTCTAGCGATGTGTGTCAACAAGAAGCTTGTGGGCCATCAAAAATTGGTCACTGCTATAAAGAGACTGCTTAGACCAAGTATGGGCAAACGTTTTGATGCAAGGGCCACATTAGGTTTTTGAACTTGCCAGGGGGCCCGGACTGGCTGCGGTTTTGGTCGTTTCAAACAAATAAAATGTTCAAATGGACCTTAAAAAGCAAAAGCAACAAAACAACAGTAGTTATGCATTATTTTCTTTCGTAGTTTGTGAAAACATTGGTGCTGTTCACCCCTTTTGGCCAGTGCATATTGGGATTGGTCATGTTTCGTGGGCCGGATTCATGAACTAGTTTAGAACCTTCGCCCACATCTGAGCCTTAGACCTCATGCTCCTAATCCAGTCTCAATAACGCCAGAGCCTGGTCAGTAGTGAGTAGTGATGGGACTTATGGCTCTTTACAGGGAGCCTAGTCTTTGGGATCTGTTCATGTCGAAGAGCCGTTCAAAAGACTGGCTCATTTTTATATAGATTTTTTTATTACGCCAGACAGAAAACTTATATTATCTGAGATCTGGTCGCTGACCGTTTCACATTTTTTTATTAGTGAGTGGCTGCTCTCACTCTCCTGCTCCACCGACAGACTTAGAAAGTCATTCTTGCCCAGCGCGATAAGGCTATATAATTCATCTGTGTGTGGGAGGGTCTAACTGTGGGGTTATAGTTGTATGTATCCTATTTATTTGTTTTTGGTACTTTTGATGACTTTTAAATTTTTTAATCTGTCTCTTTTTATGTGTGTGACAAGCAGCTGCAAAACTGAATTTCCTTCAATAAAGTATCTGTCTATCTAACTATCCAAAATTACGATGCCGATGATTTTAACCCTTCGTAAAACGTTACGTGAATAAAATTTTGTGCCACAATTAATGAAAAGAGGCTACAACTGTCTGCCAAATCCTTTTTAGTTTTTAGTGCTGATTCTTGGGGCCATTCCGGTTAAATTTATGTAAACTTGAGTGAAGAAAAGATCCGCCTCTTTACACAATTGAGATCCGGTTCGAACCGTTCACCTAAAAGAGCCGATACGGTCATGGACATGACATCACTAGTCAGGAGTACTGTACAGGAGCGGTTATAGGTTGTAGCTAATGGTGGAAACTGGATTATCTTTCTACTTGCAACCACAAACACGACATGAGACAGTAGTGACGAGACTATGATTCCATAAGTCTGTCAGACATGTACCTTTGTCTTTCCCCCAGAATCCTCACTCATTTGCATTTCCACGGTGCGTTCCAGCCGCTCGTGCTAAACCCAAACATGATTTTCTGTTCTCTATCTGAATCTGCTGACCTACATCATGCTAGCTGCTCTGAGCGCTTTACAACCTGCATGTTACATCCTCTCTTGATGCCTTTTCCAGGTGCACGCGCTGCCAGCTCCCTTAGGTGCACCCCCCTCCAAAAATCCAAACAACAAATAATACAGGCTACTACTGACATGTCCGCAACACTTCCAACTTTGAGCGTAAAAATAATATAATCTTTGTCATTTTTGGATTGGTGCCCATTTGAGCTTTCTTTCTGAACATGTTTACTGTAATCTACTGGAGGTGCTTTAACAACACGTTGGATTTCCATTAGGAAAGACCTTAGCGTCGCCTCTCCATCGGGGATACGGCCAAAAAGGCAGCACAAAATGAGACGCAAAGCAATATGGAGTCCAAACAGGAAGCGAGGATCAAAGGCCACTTGGAATGAATACTCAACGTCAGGATCAACGTCACTTGGAATGAATACTGTATACCTGTATATGAGAGACACTGAGTGGTGCAATAGACCAGACGGCATCGGGACCCACCATCAATACAGTATATAACGCAAAGCCACAACCCAAATAAGAATTGAATTTAGTATAATGTAAAATACTATGTATATATTGTTTTATAAGCATCAAATAATCCTATAAAGCTAAACCTATGAACAAAATAACTCTAACAGACGCTGGAATGTGAATAATCAAGAATTATGTTAAAATAATATTGAAATACAGTTGGCCAAAAGTTTACATACCCTTTTAATCGAATATGAATGATAACACAAAAATATTCTTGTGGTAAGTGGTTGTGCGAAGCCAATTTATTGCCAAAGAAACACTCTATTGAAATAATGAAACAGAAACTACTCAAATGTCCCTGATCTAACGTTTCCATGACCTTCAACAACTGCCAGGAAAATTGTTCAAAAATTTGATCCCCACGATGCTCCTTCACCTCTGGGCGACGTGACCGGCCTTGATGGTCTCTCATCATAAGGAGCTTCTGAATCGCTCTTGGTCTGACCCGTCACCTAAGACCTGTTTGCCATGGGAGACCCTACCAGGAGCATAATGCTCCCGACAACAGAGCTCCTAGGATAATTCGGGTGCTCAAACCCCTCCACCATGATACGGTGGTGGTTTGAGGAGGGGCGTTTCAAGATGCACAATACTGTATGTAAACTTTTAATCAGGGACATTTGGCTAGGTTCTAGTTGAAAAGCATAACAATAAATAAATAAACAATTTCTTACAATAAATGGCTCCATGCAAACCACTAACCATGAGTGAAATAGAGGTGTTTGTGTTATCATTCATATTCTATGAAATGTATAAGTTTACATCCCGTGACATTCTGCCAGGGGATGTAAACTTTTGGCCACAACTAAATTCAAGAAACCTGCCAATTGGGCACGTTTTTTACACTCAGATTAACAAAAACTATCAACATAATCTTATTTCACATAAAGTCAGATTGTTTTTTTAATCTATTTTTCAGAATAATTAGATTAATTTAAATGTTTTTCTTTTCTTAATTTGAGAGTACAAATTTGCAACATGGACAGATTAATATTAGTTTCTCAAATCAAGGGCAAATTTACTTTTTTCAGATAACTGTATAGTAGATGAATATTTTTTTAAAGTTGCCCAAGAAAGGCTTGCAACCCACTGAAAATGTTTCCGCGACTGAACAGTTGAGAACCACTGCAATAGACTAAATTATAGAGTAAGTTTAGCCCTAGAGAGCCATACGCAGAAATATATAATAGGCTGATAACATACATTTTAACTTAACTATTGTGGATGCGTATTAGTGCTGCCTGGGGTGGGGGTCATTTTGCCTGTGAGCTGCTCCTCCCTGTTCTCCTCCTCTGCTCAGGTGAATGGAGTCCACCGTCTCCTGCTCCTCTGACTGGCCCCGTCCTGTGTGAGGCCGAGGCTCTGCCTATTTAAGCCGGGTGCCCTCCCTGGCTTGACGCTGCCTGCCCTGCCTCAGCTCGTCTCCTCCGTGGCCGTCTTTTTGGGACTTTGTCATTTTTAACATTCATACTTAAATAAATTGGTGTTCAACCGCCCGCTCGCCTTACTCGTCTGCTTTGTTGTCAAGGCCTTGAGCCAGTCTTGACACTATATGTACAGTATGTTGCCACAGTTATTGTATTGGCTGGTCAAAGCAAAAGGACAAAATTGAACAATCAATTTTACAGCAGCATTTTAATTTAGTTTTAGTGGGTCAATTTTTATCTAATTTCACAGAGGATTTCATAAAGGATTGAGAAATACTGACCTTTGCTGACCAGGGACCACACAGAATCCTTTTGCCAACAACCAAAGACATTGGCCACAGCAGTCCCTTGATGCAGTCAGTCTGGAGGAATCAAAAAGACAATTATCAGCTTAATGCACAAAATAAAGAAGTTACTGCTGTATCATGATGGGAACTTTAGAACACTGGTTCTCAACTGGAGGGTCAGGACCCAAAAGAGGGTCACAGAATCATTTTTACTTGGTCACAAGCCTTTTCTGGGGAACCTTCTTTTTTATATGTATCTGCTCAGAAAAAAAGATTCCTGAGTCTGTTAAAATGAGTTACCTTGATCATAATTTTAGTTTTACACTCGTCTGATTTGAAAATTACATAAACGTGCTTGAATTAAAAGAATTCATGCTAATTTTGAGTAGATTTGGCAGTAGAACAAGCATTTTCTCTTGAATTCAAGTGTTGCGCTTTTCTTTTCTTTTCTTTTCTTTTCAGTACACAAGTATGGAGATCAGCATAAATTATCTTCATTCAACACTTTAGCCATTCATCTCATTTAATACAGTATTTTTCAGTGTATATGGAAAATACTGTATTTTAATTATTTATATTTTAGATTAAATTCTCATTTGGGTCACAGCTTGGCGTTATAGACTGATAAAGGGGTCTGACGCCATGGCAGTTTAGAAAACCCATTAATGCTCTTCTGTTATACTAAATAACAAACAACAAACTATATCTGTTTATAATTTCATAAAAAATTGTGAAAGCCGACCCCAAAAGCAGGTCATTACAGTCACGTGAGCGGAAGACGTCCACAAACACTGCCACCCTCCACTGTCCTGTAAGCCCTATCCCCTTTCACCTTTTAATAATTCAAAACTTCTCTGGTCGGAAAGAACGCTCACACTCCTCTCCGTCCTCCTCAGCGCGCAAACCCCCGTGTGACATTTTTGGACATTTCGGAGCTCGCGTCCGGTCCAGAATGTTTGCCGCGGCCACCAAGAACTTCGTGAAGCAGGTGGGGAACACGGGGATGCTGATCCCGGTGCCCAGTCTGAGCGAGGCCGACCGCTACCAGCCGCTCAGCCTGGTCAACCGCAAGAGGAGGCGCCGCGTCTTCAAGAAGTACAAGTTTGCCTCCACGCCGTTCTCCCTCAAAGACATCCTGGTGGGGGAGAAGGAGATCACGGCAGGTGAGTGGTGGAAGGAGTACTCAGTGTTCGTACTGGAGTAAAAGTGCAGATGCAGGAGCGAGAAAGTACTTAAGTAAAAGTAGAAAAGTATCCACTGTAAAATGTACTTTATGAGTATTAAAGAGTTTAATGTGGAGGATTCTTTTAATCCTTTGAAACAAACCAGGTCTAAACTAGGACTAAACCAGGACTAAACCACACCTAAACCAGGTCTGAACCAGGACTAAACCACAACTAAACCACAGCTAAACCAGGTCTAAACCAGGTATAAACCAGGTCTGAACCAGGACTAAACCAGGACTAAACCAGGTCTAAACCAGGACTAAACCACAACTAAACCACAGCTAAACCAGGTCTAAACCAGGTATAAACCAGGTCTGAACCAGGACTAAACCAGGACTAAACCAGGTCTAAACCAGGTCTAAACCAGGACTAAACCAGGTCTAAACCAGGACTAAACCAGGTCTAAATCAAGACTAAACCAGGTGTAAACCAGGACTAAACCAGGTCTAAACCAGGACTAAACCAGGTCTAAACCAGGACTAAACCAGGTCTAAATAAGACTAAACCAGGACTAAACCACAACTAAACCAGGTCTAAACTATGTCTAAACCAGGTTTAAACCAGGACTAAACCACCACTAAACCAGGTCTAAACCAAGACAAAACCAGGACTAAACTAGGTCTAAATCAGGTCTAAACCAGGACTAAACCAGGTCTAAAACAGGACTAAACTCAGTCTAAACCAGGACTAAACCAGGTCTACACCAGGTATAAACTAGGTCTAAACCAGGTCTAAACCAAGTCTAAACCAGGACTAAACTAGGTCTAAACCGGGACTAAACTATGCCTAAACTTGGTCTAAACCAGGTCTAAACTAGGTCTAAACCAGGACTAAACCAGGACTAAACCAGGTCTAAACTGGTACAGTACTAGTACAAGTATTTCTTTCCTTTGCCCTGCCAGGCGTGTCCTCGTACCAGCTGCTGAACTACGAGGACAAGTCGGACGTGGCTCTGAACGGTCGCCTAGGT
>OMNZ01094581.1:0-17530 GCA_900303255.1 Lesueurigobius sanzi
GTTGACCTAAAACAGTAAACGTTATTTTGATTTCATGTCAAACAATGACAAAAAAAAATGTGTATGTGTCTTTTTATACAGTGTATGTAAACTTTTGGTTTCAACTGTATTTTCAACACCATTAAGAGGCTTCTAGGACACTACAAAACAGCCATCAATGGTACATGCAAGCTCCAAGCCAGGACTACACGTTACCTTTTTCTGTTGTCCATGAGAAAACTCAAGAATTTGAAATGAAATTGTAGTAAATGGCCCTGTTTGTGCTGCTTACCAATCTTCTTGCTGCGCTCTTCGTTTCTGTTGTGCAGGAGAATGGGGGAGTAGATGAAGGGGCTGGCGGTGGCCATGTTCTGTCCCAGCAGGCCTTTCACTTTGTGAGGACGCAGACTGACCGGGAGATTCAGAAGCTTCACAGATCTAACAGCAATCAAAGTAAAACCATCACTGTGGCTGCTGTGTAACATGTTTGGTGTGTTTTTTTTCTATCAAAGGTCCAGCATTTACAGTGTAAAACCATGCAACAAACACAAACGCTAGATGCGAGTAGACCTCCTAGACTTACAGTATAGCAGGGGTAAGCAAGTCTGTTTTGTGGCGGGACGATTTTCATGTTTTTTTTAATGACCAGGGGCCAAACCTTTTGTAAAAGCCCCACCCAAATCACGTCAGTAGCTCTTTTTGGTGCAATACCTGCACAATATCCTCCAGATTGAGGTAAAAATTACAAAATGCAGTGGAGGGGTATATTTCTTTAAATGTCATTCTGCAAAATGTGGGGACTCAATGTGAGCAGCATTGGTCTCCACTGTGCGATGCTTCAAGAGTTAATCAAAACTAGCGATTGAATTTCAGGCTCCAGACGTTTCGGGGAGTGCAGCTCGTTTGGCTGTGTTTATTTCTATGGAAAAGAGCAGAGAAAGTCCAATTTCATCCCATTTGTGCTGTATTTTGTTGAAGACACACTTGTCAGAGATCCCAGCTGCAGCAAGAGGATGTCTCACTCAGTCACTCTCTGGTGTCAGAGGTTACATTTTAAATCTTTTTCCCCTGTCTTACTGTACGACTAGTGATTTTGTCCATTCATTCAACAAGAATGAACGGACAAAGTCACTACACCCAGCTGGGGGCACATACTTCACAAATTGTAGCTTGTCAGGCCTGATTTGTGTATGATTGGACAATGATCGTTTGGGGGTGGGGTTTTGTGAAAGGTCAATTGTGACCCAAAGTATTTTATTTGATCACTGATGTGTGTCATAAATTATTTCTCAAAATCATCTTGGGGGCCTGAGTTCTATACTGGGCCTGGCGTTTCCTGCCACTGACCTACTGTAAAGGTGATACAGTTCACAATAAGAAGATCATGGCGTACCTGACTATAGGGAGCTTGGTGAAGGGCACTGGAGGAAGCTTCAGGCCATCAGGAAGGGTGATGACCTCCATCCCACCTGGACATTTGGACGTATAGTTCTCCAGACTCTGGGTCACTTCTTTCTTCTCTGTAAACACAAAAGAAGGAGAAACATTTGAATTGAAGTCTCCCCACACTTCTATTGCTCCAGGTCCATATATGTTACTGAGGTGAATCTGTTTTAATCAAGTGTTATGTTTTCATCTAATAATAAGGCATTTTATGTGTAAAAATGTCCCTATATTTTCAGTGACAAGATCTAAATAAAAGATAGAGCCAGGTTAAATTCATGGTTTTCATTGGATGACTTTTTAGTTACTTTTTCGGAGGGAATTTGCGACCCCCCCCCCCAATTATTAGTGGAAAAAATCTTTACAAATTCAAATTTTGCTTTCGAGAAATTGTCACCATAATGTGAGAAAAATGCCTTTTAAGAAAATTGCCTTTGTTGCTACAATCTATGGAGAAACATTATAGTGAAGATGAGATCATTTTTATGTTTCTAGTTGAAGGTTAAGGTGTCAAGAGAGCAAAATGGTCCAAAATCTGAACATTTTAAAAATCAAGTCTTGCCAGCAGTGTCTGGACATTAATGGCCTGTGAGGTGTCTATTGCTCAGCACAAGCTCAGGCCAGGAGTAAAGCTGAGGCCTATTGTGTCGTCAATATCTTTCAGCACAACGTTAGTGTTCAGCCAGCCATACAGTTTGCTTTGGCTCAGCATGTTTTGAGAGCAGTGGCCATCAGAAATGTAATGGGTGTTTAAAGGTTTTCTGAACAGCTTTGCCACGGCAGTCGCGCTGCAGGATGATACAAATAGAGCGGTAAGTTCAGCTGTAATTTATCTGTCATTTCTTTTGAACTCTGAGGAATAGTTTATGTTTGACAGACTCTACAAATTCATAACAAAATTAAGTTACGAGAAATCCAAAAGCTAAATTTAAAAAGGAGAGAAACAGCATTACTTAGAGGTACATGAGAAATGATGGTGGAAACGACAATAAAAGCCCAAAGTCAAAACAATTTCTTCATTCAGCAGGTTGTAGAAACACTAATGTCTCTAATCTGGTATCAGAGGCACTTTGCTTACAAGAGGGGTTTTATATTTTTTGCATGCATTTGATAATCATCTCAAACACGTATTGATCATTATCTTACACTTTGTTGGTTAAAAAAGTGCTATCTTGACATAAAACAACAAAAATAATTCTGCAGTGATTTTGCTTCTTGATTATCCAAGCGAACTCTACTTAAGCCCCTCCCTCCTACTGCTCTCCTTTGCAGCATAACTGTTGAGGGAAAAATAAATAAATAAATAGACCGCAGTGCACACTTATGCTTTTTTTTCCCTCAACAGCTGCAGCAAAGGAGAGCAGGAGGAGGGAGGGGCTTAAGAAGAGTTCACTTGGAGAATCAGGAAGCGAAATTTGGTGCTGCTGTAGTGAAGCCAAGTCGGATGCTTGTTGCTGGTACTTTGTGATGAAGAGATAAAGCTTTACCAGAAATCAAGAGAATAGGGACTCATGAGGAGCTTTTGGGAACTAGGGGAGCTTTGCATGAGGTAAAAATACCTACCAGGCAAAACACTCAAAGATTACACAAACATGGGCAAAACACAGCTCCAGCTTTAAAACATATTTTTTTTCTACATATCATCCCGTTTGTTGTTTAGGACCAGGGGTTTTATTGCTATTTCTTGTTTAAAAGGCTGATGTGGTCAAGAGCTTGGTTGTATCAGGTGCTGCACCAGGTCGTAGAATTGTGCTAAACCCTTCAATTGGCTCAAACTTCGACAGATCTTCTGAATTAGCAGAGGAAGCAGTTATTAGAGGGAATTTTAACCACATTGTTGGAGTTGCTGGAAAAGACACAATGGCATGAAGCATTTCGCGGGGTGGCCCAATTAGAAGGAAAAAGAATCAATATACAGATATTGGGCTCTGCTCTGAACAAACTAGAGAACACATTGTTGTGTTTTTTAGGTGTCTAGTCTGCAATTTAGTCAGAAACAAAGGAGCTAAGTAAGACGAAGCTGCTGAATAAGATAGCAAAATGAGAGAGTGAGACATTTTTAAAGAAAACGATCTAGCTCTCCTCTCAACATTGTCTCATGTAAAGCGCTTTGCTACCATGTCTGTGAAAAACGCTACACAAATGAAGCTTGTTGTTCTCTTCTGATTGGACCTGAAAGCCCCCACACCGTTCCCCGTGTGCATGCTCTCACTGGCCCCCTAAAAAATGTGTTCAAGCCTCATAAGCAGTATTCATCCACTTTACTAGACATAACAAATTCAATGGCTGAAGAAGAAGGAGCAGTATCCCACAGGTTGTCAATGTTTAATATTTTACACTGCTGGCCTCACCTCCTCGTCTGCTTTCTAAATCTGTGTGGCCAACTCAGGATTATGGCCGCCTCTATTGTGTGGCCAGCGGACTGTCTGGCTTTCAGCGTGGCAGCAAACAACTATATCTGGTGGCTGCACAGCATTTCTGGTCAGAGCGCACCAACGCTGCCAAGCATGGGCATTCTTTTGTGCATAGCATGAATTGAAATCACAGTATAAAGCTACAGCAACAAAAAGACATGGGTTGCTTTGGGCTGGAAGTACAGAACTGACACCAACAAGTACAGCTTTTCTGTGGCAAGCTTCTTCTCATGAGCTTACAGTGGTTTTTATATAATTTTAATTATTTCTATTTTGTTATTTCAGTCGTGGAGTTGTGCATTCATAAAAGGTTTAGATCTTTAACTAAAATGCAAATATTCATCTACATTTGAGTTGTTTTGACCAGTTGAGATTTAGTTGCTCATTTGACCTAGATGGTAGACCTAGTGGAAAATAGCTAAATTGTTAAATCGCTCTCCCACTCCAGGCCAGGATCCAGCACCACTAACACCACATATAGCAGCATGTTTGAGGATAAGGTAAACCGCCATGCCTTTTATGAAACAAAAATGAATCTAATGAGCTGTATATCAGGTCTAAATGTAAGGAATATAGGAGCCTATTGTGTATCAGCTTTAACTATCATTGGCCTGAAGTAAATCATTGTAAAAGCTTGGACTCAGAGTAGTTTTGACAGTAGGTTTTCTTCATTTGAAAGATCAGGAGTCCGTGCAAAGTTAGAATAAAATCGATTAAAATTATAATTTGTCAAATCGAGTGAAAGAATGTGAAAGAAAGGAAGACCGTGTTTTCCTTCATTTTATTGAGGAAAACGCTCAACGGGGGTCATTTACCAAGCATTTGCTCATGTGCAAAACGGGTAATAGGTGCAAAAGTGGATCAGCAGCACAGTTATTTGTGCATTTTTCACTCATGTAGAATTCTTCATGTACATGTAAGACATGTGGCCCTATTACAATACTATAATAAGCATGATTTCAAAAGTGAAATCTAACAAAACGACCACAAAATAACATTTTATTTTTCAATTTGCACTCGCTATTCAGCACCTGTCTTGATAAATGACCCCCATTGAGTCTTCATCAGGGCACAGTCAGAAAGGTCATGAAACAGCTGCTAAATAATCTAAATGAGGGCAGTAAATATATCTAAACTAGTCAAAACTACTTAAAACAAGATTAATATTCTGAAATCAAGTACAGTATTTTTATGTTTTTTTTTTGTTTTTTTTTAAAGTTTTTGTAGTGTATCCATATCCAGACATTTTAGTCATAGCTTTTGTCCCAATAACTAATATTAGTAATATTAGTAATATTATTGCAGTGTACTGAATCACATTAGATTTCTAAGAATAAAAACAAAACATTACATAAACATTTTCAGTATCAGACATTGGAGTTCCAACTGTATAGGTAACTGACCTTGATCGGACAGGAAGTCGAGCATGGTCTGCAGCAGGAAGGACAGGTGTCGCACAGACAGAGCCGGGTTGCCCATGCGGCGCGAGGCGTACACCAGCTCGTGCAGGAGACGCATCTGAACAGCGGCCCATCCTCGGTGGGTTCCTAAGAGACATCACACCAGTCAGTTTACTAGGAAAAGTGCATCAGTTGTTGGGATCAGGGGTTGTTTGGAAGTTAAAGTGATGGTCTGATGGTCTAATTGGGTCAGTTATGAAGACGAACGATAAAAAGGACGAACGAAGACAGGTTGACATTCCCCTTTAATCTTTTGGCCATTTTTCATATAACATGAATGATAACAAAAATCCTTTTTCCTCTCATGGTTAGTGGTTGTGCAAAGCCATTTAATGTCAAAGAACCGAGTTTACTCTTTCTTAATCATAATCATGAAACAGAAACTATGCGCCCTTCGTCTGCACTTCTACTAAGCCCGCATCCATTCGGACTTTGCCCGAAATACATTACCCACAATTCATTTCTGCGTTTGACGTTTGAACATGGAATTATTGAAAAGCTAAAAAGAAGGGTGATGTTTGGCGATGGAGCTCCTCTGCCTAAGGTGCAGTGTGGGTATTGGGACAGGGCATAGAACAATGCACATGAAATTAAAAAAAAACTTCTCTGTCAGCACTAAACTAAGGTATTTTCTCAAAAAAGAAAGTAAAAGGGCCCAAAATTGGTGGCAATATTTAAAAACATGTGCATGATGTTGGCGAGTAGAAAGGACTTCCAGCATTTTTGTATGAAACACGCTTTATAAATAAACTTTGATTGATTGATTGAAGTAGTGTCAATTTTCTTTTCAGAAATTTCTTTTCGGAAGCTTCTCTGCATAGAGTTGTATTGTAATGGCACCTGCCGTAGAATTCTATGTCATTTTCTATGTAATTTTTCTATCTAGCAGTGGAGAAATTACCGTGACATCAAAAACCAGGAACACAAGGTAACAAAAATAAACCCCAGTGTTGTCAGCCGCCCATGATTAAACTGGAAAATAACTCATGCAGGGGCTCTACACAATAATCACAATGCAAATGATTAGAATGTATGAAGCATTTGTCACCCTTCCTCACAGACCAGCCGCCTTACTGGAATGCACTGTTGATCGCCATTTTCATTTTTCGCATAGCTCCCATCTGATCCTTCTGCTCTTTAAGTCAATAAAATCTTCGAAGAGCAGATGTAAAGAAAAGGAAATGTGAACGCGCCTGGTATTTTCTCTTTTGAGCAGCTAACACATCCCTCTGAGTGGGAGCACCGAACAGGGGTCAACAGTGTGAGAAAGCAAAGGTTTCACTTAAGCACCGGACAGGCAACAGAGCTGGACCTCTCTTTGTGCTAAAGGCATTTCTTAGAATGAAAAATGAGCTGGAAAAGAACCTGAATAAACAGCAAAGCAAAAAAATAAACATATAATATAGATTTAGGTGGTCCAGTTGAAAATTATATGGTGGAAACTATGGTAACTTTCAAAATGTTCTCCCTTTTCAATTATTGGACCTGTACATGTGAAACAGACAGTTCGATGTCATTGACTTGCACCACATATAAGATCAAATTATTTTCTCATAAAGGTGGCCAAAAACGGTGCCAATATTAATAACCAAGAAAAGAAGATTTGATTATAGCCTCTTCCATAGCAGCGTTAAAAATGGGATAACAGCAAGTTCATGTGATCAGTGCCCCCCCTTTCCCTTCCTTTTTTTGTATCGTTTGGTCTTTTCCTTTGTACTGTTTTTTTCCTTTGTACTGTTGTGTTCATAATTTTAAAATAACAAAATAAAAAGTAAAAAAAAAAAAAATAAATGGGATAATGTCCGGAATACGCACATGGCTCACACCCTAGAGACGTCAAGCAACAGGTGAACGCGGAGCAGGCGAGTCTTTTCTCCTTTATAACATGCCATGTCCAGACTATAACTGCTGAAATCCGTGTAATGGACAGCTGCTGTGAACCGCTCCAGTTCAAAGCAAGGCCAAAGCGCAGCAGGTAAATCATCACCTTAATGACGATCTTTGGACTAAGATCGAAACGTCCTACACTTCAACTACAGAGTACAGATGAAGACTGAAGATTTTTTGCCTACGATGGACAACTCCTGTACGACTGAGAACCTGCACAAACGCAGCAGGTAAAATGTGTTTTCCTCATAACCTCATAACCCATCAAAACAACACATTGTTATTTATAATATTTGTAAATGCGTCAAATTCAAGCATTCAAGCAAAATGTACTTTATGTTCTTTATTCTTCACTAAATTAAAGATAATACACCGAGTTCAGTTTTTTGAGTAAGTGGATATGTTCACGATTAATTAATGAGCATTAGGTCCATGTTTTGTTGTTGAATCGTATCGAACAGTGTCAAATTGTTGTGAGAAGGCTCTGTATCGAGGTACATATCGTATCGTGACCTGGGTACCGAGGTATGATTCGTATCGCCAGGTTCTCAAAGGTACTCAGCCCTAATTTATATAGTATGTAAGTATACTATTTTGCCTGATGCCTCCTTTCAGTGATTTTCGACGTTTTGAAAGCATACCTTTAAAGTCTTTGGGGTCCAGAGAGAGACTGTAACCAGGAAGAGTCTCCAGCAGCAGCTTGTAGCAGGCCTTCCAGCCGGGCTCGGGGATGGTGGGGGCCACACACTGCATGGCAGCGACACGTTTGAAAAAGGCGGACTTTCGGTGGAAGCCAATCAGTTCATAGAGCTCTGACAGGATGCTGTAGCGCTGGATTTTCTCCTCCTCAGACAGCTGCCAAAATAGAACTATGGTGAGCAAACAACTGTCCTTTACCAACTCTTTGTAAAGGAAGCAGGTCATAGTTCAACACAAATGCATTTAAGGAAAGACACTGAAGGTGAATAGGGGGAAAAAAATGATTTAGAGATGTACATTTTAAACCTTTGTGGTCTATTACGGACATAAATATGAGGAAAGGGTATTTCAATGAGCTATAAATACCAAATAATGGCCAGGTTTAAATTCATGGTTTTATCCCCCGTCTGCGTCGGGTACAAACCTGGAAAATGTGGAGTCTGTAGGACGTACTAAAGTTTTGTATGCTCATGGATGTGTATTGTCATGGATTGCGGCTGGCATCTTCCACAATAGAAATAAACATATTTTTTTCTCTTCTCTGTAGCACTTTGAGATTTGCTTTTAATGTAAAGTGCGTAAAATGTACTTTTATTATTATATGTTTGTGTAGGTTCTCAGTCATACAGGAGTTGTCTTCAGTTTTCATCTGTATTCTGTAGTTGAAGTGTCGGACGTTTCGATCTTAGTCCAACGATCTTCCTCATGCATTTTTTCGCTGAGGAAGATCTTTGGACTAAGATTGAAATGTCTGACACTACTACAGAGTACAGATGAAGACTGAAAAATCTTGGCCTACGATATTATTATAATAATTTGGATTGAAGTGTGTTGTTGATTGATTGAATATGTGCGCTACGTGTACGAAACAAGTCAGTATTTGTGAATGGATACGCGTGGGAGACACGGCTGGAGCGTGGCCATGCTGTAGTGAAAACGTCATACTATAAACATTATAATGGGTGGGTTTGAGCTATATTTTTACTTTCTACATTAAAACTAACATGTTAAGGGACAAAACGAGCCAAAAATCTCAAAATTGATCACTGCATAAAAAAGCAGCCTCGCCTTGTTAGATCTCAGGTGATAGAGAGAAACATGAGTGCAATACAAAAATAAATCTCTAGAACTCACTGCGGAGAACTTTAGCAATGAAAACTTAATAAAATAATAAGATATAGGGTTGTGTTTAATGAGGCGTCGCACCTGCCCCAGGTTTATGTAGACCGCATTCTGCAGAAACTCCGATGCTTCTCTGGCTCTCTTCTGAATGGCCAACACCCGGACGGCCTTCACGCACGCCTCCAGCTCGATCACGCCTGCGCTCTTGTACTGCGCAGATAAGAAGAGCGAGTACAGAAGAGTCTTAATGAAAAATGAATACTTCATGAGCGCTGCCGGCTTGACTTGTTACAGCCCACCTGCTAGAATGTTTTTTTATTAACATGCGATCATCCTCATCAGGCGGCAAGTCCCTCGGTTCTTACTGGGAACCTGGCTGTGCCGCTGCTGAAGCCTCACACAATGTGTAGGCACTGCTTTTATCTTCCACTTCCTTGCACATTGTCCCTCATTGTTCGCTTATTAAAATTCAATTAACACTCAATAGCTGCGTGTTGAGTAATTTATTAATTCTGAATTAACTAGTTTCAGGTAAAAAGGGCCCAGGGAGGTCAGTGTAAAAAAGTAATTAGACTAATGATGAAAAATTAGAGCATTAGTAAAACAGTTTGGGAGAACAATGAACCAATTCAAAATGGGACTCAGCAGGAAAACTTTAACATGGCTCTGTGAGACAACACAGTCCATATTTTCATCTTAACATCAATATAAAACTTATGTAACTGTCCATTAGGCTTTAGGGTGTCTATAATATTAATCTCAAGAGGCACAGCTCAATAAAAGCAGCTGTCAGCATTCACTATAGTGAGGTGTTTCAGAGCACTGTGCCAGAACCCAACTGACAGCATCAGCTACTGCCCCCTATTGACCAAACCATTCTGACTTTATCAGCACCAATATCATTTTTACCACTGTAATGAATTTGTACTTGCTTTGTATCAGTGTTAATTTCATCAACTAAAATATTTAACCATTATTTTAGTCAAAGTTAGATTTTTACTGACAAAAATTAGACTAAAACTAAATTAAAACATGTTGTTAAAATTAACTGTTTTGCAATAGGGCAATTGTTATATTATCATTATTATATTATTATTAGTTGATATAGGCAATCAGCGGAATACCGGCCAAAATTTAGCAAATATGGCCGATTTGAAAGCCAAAATAGTCCCCAATGAGTCAATACTAGGGGTGTAACGTTCACGTGGATATATTGAACCGTCCTAAAATCGCCTTGCACCCGCTTTAGGACCCTCCATCCACGGCCCAGGGCGCGGAGGTGAGGAGGAGAGAGAGAAAAGTGTGGCGCGAGTCCAGCCGCATGTCCGGCGGCATGCTGCTGGACTTAGTCAACTTGAATAGAGCAATGACAGACAAGACGAACAAAAAAAGCCTAGGCTGAAGCTAAAGTCAATAGGACATTACAAAACATTTTTAAACAAATACGCCTGTGACAAATAATATTATAAAAGTTAAATATTTATATCTGTGACTGAAATCTTGCTATAGTAATAAGTATTTAACTAAACTATCTATGTAAAATGATATTTACAACTAATTGAATCAGTAATCATATCAGCCTTTCCAACAGCCTTCATATCGGTTGGGTCCTACTTTTCCCCCCCAATATAGCGCACGTACCTTGCCATAGTAGGAAATGGCTTCTTTATACTTCTCAATAATGTCCTCGGGGCTCAGGCAGTTCTTTGCTCGTCCGATCTCAGTGCTGGTGTCTGCACTGATGCCGTTGGCCGTGAGGGCACCTGAGCAGCACACAGGACGAGAGGTTACAATCTGAGTAACAACAGGGTGAACGCAACTCTCCACCAGATCACCAACCAGGAAAAGATGAGGAAACTGCTGTCACAATGGATTTTGATGACATAACAGCTAAAGAAAATAAATTACAAACGATCTCACAAATGTACGCAAAGGAAATTGAGTCGAGCACACAACGAGACATAACTAAATGTGATGATGCATCATGAATTTGAGCTTAAAAATATCAGTTTCTCAATAGGACTAGGCCAATCCACACAAACTGTCACAAAGTTCAGCGTCTTTTGTGTCAGCACATATGAATGAAGGTCTAATTATTTTCTCCAATTATTGGTTCCAAACTTTCTTATGGACCTTCTGCCTTAAACATAATCAGTTTGTGAATCCAATTACTATCAAATAACGATCAAGTACAACACTTGTCAATCTTCTTTCAAAATCTATTTCTCTCCCACAGAGTTGTATTGGCCCCTGCTCCACTTGAAATAGAATCCCATAATGTGAACACAAACTATTGAGAATCTCCATACGAGGGATGGATGTTATTTTGTTTTGTGATTTTCACTAGACGCAACCAGGCACGTAACCATGTTAGTTCAAATCAGGGGTTTCGGACTAGGGGTGAGCACCTTCGGGTACCTCACGATTCGATATGATACACGGCTCACGATAACCTCACAATTTGCCGATACTGCGACAATAACATAGGCGAGATATATCACTATTTTTTAAAGAAACATGAGTGATTTCTTCATCTTTTTAAACATTTTTCAACTACCCCCTCAATATTTGTTTATGATTTGTTCGTTTCCATTTGCATTGTTCATTTTTTTCTTCAACAGTGATAGATCACTCCATGTACATTTAAATACATGTTTCCAAAGCAAAGAAACCACAAGTTATTTTTATTTATAATTATAAACACTAGGGCTGCACAATACATCGCAAAAAATATCGTATCGCAATATTAGGTGATGCAATATCCATATCCCAAGACGCCAAAAAATATCACTAATTCACTTAAAGCTGCCCACACACTAGAGGATTTTAGCCAGATTTCCGGTCTTTCTGAGTCTGAGGAGGTGTGGCTCAATGAAAACTTTCTCTCATGCCATGATCTGTGGTGGGACTCCTCATGTGTGTGTTTGTGTGTCCTCATGTCGGTCCTTAAGTGTGCGTCTATCCTGTAGTGTGTGGGCAGCTTTAGTCTTCCATCTGACAGCCAACACTCTCGAAAACCAAACATGCATGGAAGTTCAGTTTTAGTCATAACTTTCCTAATTTAGTTAATTTTTTGGCCTTGGTTTGGTTCTGATTTAATGTTTTTGGAGTCTTCTTTTGACACAATTTGCTGAAAAAGATATTACATGTGTCTGAATTTAATGGGGCGGTTTATCTAAATATAGTAACAATATTGTTATCGCGATATTGCGTGCCCGTATCGCATATCGCAAGTTTTTTGAATATCGTGCAGCCCTAATAAACACGATCATTAAAAGGTTAATTAATGTCTGACAGTGTTTGGTCCAAGTTCTTAAAATGCTAGTGTTGCCCTCTAGTGTCCTGACTGAATTATTGACCATTACAGGCCTCCATTTACAGTGGAGCACTGCAGCCTAATTAAGATTAATCACGTTGTTAATAAATATGCATGTCGTCATCAAAAGTATCGATATTCACATAAAAAGTATTGGTATCGTATCATGTCGCAAAATATCGTGATGTATCGGCAAATCGATATATATTGTCACACCCCTAGCCAGGACCCACAGGGAGGTTAAGAGTTTATTAATATTTAATAATTGTCTTTCTATTTTCTGTGAAGCCCCGCGAGGCAGCTTTGTTGTGATTCTGGGCTATACAAATAAAATTGAATTGAATTGATGTCAGGACAGATTTGTAAAGAAATGTAACATTGTACAGAATTTCTTGCATTTGAGATTGAAAACAGTATATTTTAGTGAAATAACAGCAGATAACAAAAAATAAACAAATAAATAAACATTAAAAGGCCCTGTATCTGATATTTTTCCTGGTAGTGGAACGAAATTGGTTTTGCCCTTCAGTAAATTGTAAAAAGACAAATGGGAAAAGTTTTTGGGTTTTTTTGCTCAAGAACTAGCTGGGAAGTTGTTGTGAGCATTTCTGTGGCACTGACCCTGAAAAGTGACCCTGGAAGTTGCAAAACGCTCCCCTGTGAAGAATAGGGGTGTTAGAAATATATCCTTCCTCAGTCTTCTTTTAAAGCGAGGCACTGCAGGCGAATAGGGAAAAAATGTAATTTAAAGAGATCAAGTTGAAACATTTGCTGTGGATTCTGTCATAACTATCAGAGAAAACATGTATTGCTTTCTCTGAATGAATGTTTTCATATCATAACATTGTTTTGACTTTTTGACTTTTTTTTCCAAGGGGAGGGGATTTTGGATATATTGTATTTTAATAAGCTTGCTGTATCTGTAAAAATTCTTGTTTATTGGGGGTTCAAAACTGAATAATTCAGGCTAGGAAGAAATCCCACAGAGCCAAATATTGTGATTTGCAAGACTGGACTGTTTGGTGTCTGCAGGTGCTGTCTATTGTCTCACCCTGGTGTTACCGATAGAGAGGTAATGAGCCATTTTAAGAATGAATAGGCTAGATGTTCTACTTTTAGCACCAAGAGAGGAGGTACTTAGAGGTTACTCCTCCTTCTGGTTTACTCTAAAGAGACCCACAGCGTGTTCAAGTCGTTATTAAGCTGATGACGATCATTGGACTAAGATCGAAACGTCCTACACTTGAACTACAGAGTACAGATGAAGACTGAAGAAGTTTTGCCTACAATTGGAACAACATATGATCTGGGAAAATATAGAAAACTTTTACTTATACCATTATATTGTGAACCACCCTGCCGAACACAAGTCAATAAATAGTTTGCATGTCATCAAAAACATCATGGTAAAGTCATATGGCTTGATTTTGTTTTTTCATTTGTGCAAAACGGATAACGCGTGCTGAAAAATCTGGTGGAGTTGAGTTTAACGTCTCGCATAAACACCAAAAGGCCACAGCACAACTTTATTTACACATATGATTTAATATAAACAGTCTCTAATGATGAATCAGGTGCGGCAGATTGAACAAATGAGCAAGTGGTAATTTTAGGTAGTAATCACGCCTTTAGTCTTTGAAAAACCAAAAAAAGAAACCACAGGACAAATCTGATCAGAATATAAATAACAATTGAGAGCGTATCGCCTGGCAACATGCTGTGGCCATGGCAACAATGTGATGCCGTCACATTGGCTAACTTTTTTTTTTGTACCCGAGCGAAAGCAAACCATAACTACAAGAGCTAAATAAAGCGGCCAGGTAAAAATAACACAAATCCTAAAAAGACAAAAAAAAAAGATTTAGAAGTGAGCCGAAGCAACAGCGCGAGACGTGGAGAGGAGCGGGGACAGTGGTGCTGCACTGCCACCTGCTGGTACCAAACAGGAAGGAAAAGGACCCTGTTGTCAACCAAAGGATTTCCTCATAATATCAGTTAAAGTGATGTTTTTGCAGACTAAAATAGGAGGAAAACTAAATTAAAGCTATGACAAAGACTTCCAGATATTTTTGTCTAATAGAAATGAAAAGAAATGATCAAAAACATGTGCATTTTAGCGATACAGATTTGAGTACGGATAAGGTGTTAACTCTTGCAATGATTTGACAGGGCCGGCCAAAGCATTCACAGGGCCCTAAGCAGAATTATGTCACGGGGCCCTCACAACTTCAATTTAATTTCAGTAGATAAAGTGTATACTGTATATTCCCATAGTCAATTCTCCCATCCTTATTCTAACAATGCTCGTAAAAGAAAGTGGACTACACTGCAAAAATAAATCAAGAAACATGTAAAAGGTTCTTAAAATGTGTATATTTGCCCTTGATTTGAGTAACTAATTTACAGAAATCTTCCAATGGGATGAGATATTAAGAAAAAAAGATCTCATTGTACAAAGATTTTGATAAAACAATCTTAATCTACTAGAAATAAGATTGTTGCTGATGTTATTTCTTAATTTAAGTGTAATTAATTGTCCCACTGGACAATTTTACGTATTTCAAGATTTATTTTTGCAGTGTACTACTATATGTTGATGAGACACTCAAGGGAAATTTATGGAGGCACACAACCCCCAAATGTAAAAGTACAGTATGTGCCATCCAGGGCCCCTTTGTGGTCTTGGGGCCCTAAGCAGCTGCATAGTCTGCTTATTAGGCTGGGCCGGCCCTGTTGTCAAAGGAACAGGTCTGAGCTTTGTTCATGAGGGAGAAGCTGTAAAAATTTCAGTCGACTAAAACTATACTGAAGGGCATTATTTGAATAAAACTAAATTAAAATATGTTGGTAACACTGTCGATATCAAGGATAAGATCATATCCATTGGGGCAGATAATAAATAAACAAAAGGAGGAGAATCAACACCAAGTGGAAAGAAGAAAATCAACAAAGCAGTGAAACGGAAAAACACATATTGAACAAATGATGGGATTCTTTCTAACTACGTGAACAGCGACTGCATTAATGTGTTATGTGTTATTAGAAGGACATGCAAATGTGAGCTGGTTAGGTGTACCGTACCTGGGTCAATGAGGACCTCCTGAGCCCCTACAGACAGACACAAAGAATGCAGATTCACTCCATGACGACAAGCACAGCGTTAGCAGAGTTAGCTCGGCCCGTAAGCAAAACCGACCATGCAAATTAGAGCTTCGACCTTTTATCAAATGTGTTAAGTTTATTAAAACATGCAAGGGCTGTGCAATACAGACATTCTATAATCGAGAAGAAGAATTATTGACATCTTTATTGTTCCATAGTGTGGCCTTTTTCTTCAGGCCTTCTACATGTTGCAGCAAGTCAAGCGCCATTTTTTTTCAAAGCCAGAAATGTAAAAAATGATCTGTGATCATTTTATTTCGTAAGTTTTGCAAACACTCCAACAAACAGGAATGAAGGGAATTGTCAATATTCAAGGCAAATTGGACACAGCGAGAAACTTTTGAGGAAAAAGTTGTGTTCAATTTCTGACAAAACTACAAATGTTTTAGACCAGGGGCAGGCAAGTTAGCTTGTTGGAGGGCCGATTTCATTCATTGTCAAAACACCAAGGGCCAATCCCCCCCAATTGTAGCTCAAAAGAAAGATCTACTTTCTACAAATGACAACGATAAACATGACAAATTACCTAATGGGGTGTAAATATCTAAGAAATTGACAGTATTCTCCATTTGGTGTACTTAATTTGTTTGTTTTTATGATTTGTGTAGTAATATTTCCCAAAATCATCCCAGGAGCCAGAGGTTCTATACTGGAGGGCCAGATTTTGCCCCCGGGCCTGACGTTGCCTACCCCTGTTTTAGACCATAAAGTTTACTTTTTCGACAAGTTATGCAGTGAAGTTAGTCAAATTTAGATGTAATGTCGGTTTGAATCAATTTTTTTTTATGTAGTGAAATAAAAGTAAAAAGTATTGTTTAGTAAGTAAAGTAAGTACAGTATAGTACATCATAAAATGCGTTAAAGTGAAGTAAAGTACATTAAATTTGTACTTTGTTACTTTTCATCACTGATATTTATATTATTGTTATGCAATATTAGGTGACATCATGTCCATATCGCGAGAAGTCACAATATATCGCAAAAGTTATCGGTAGTCTTCCATCTGATGAACTTAGGGGTCAGAAACCAATCATTTACTCATGTGCTAAACAAGTAATACGTGAAAAGGGGAGCAGCAGCCCAGCGTCTTATTTTTCAACTTGCACTCGCCATTTTGCACCCGTCTTGATAAATTACCCCTTTGAGTGCAAGTTGACAAATAAAATGTTGTTTTTTAGCCATTTTGCTTTTGTGTTTTGCTTTGATGAATGGAGGGCTCTGCACACCTAAGTAGGTGACAGGTGCATAGGAGAAGATGATACTTAACTTGAAATAAAGGAAAGCTCCCGCACACTGTCTCACTCTTTTTCAGCTTTTATTGCAACGTTTCGGTCACACAGACCTTCATCAGGCTTTGTGTTTTTTTTGATGACATTAGCTACACGAGCCTCTTCCTACCCCAGTATCCAACTTGATTTGGTGCTCCAGCTTATTTGGGTGTTGTAACTTCATTATATTCCTCAGTTACTGAAAAAAGTAATATATTTCTGTAACTAGTTACTTTTGTGATACGTTACCCCCAACTAGGGCTGGGCGATATGATGATAAAAATCGAATCGTGATCTGATCTCCATGACGATCTGCTTTTTTGGGAACATCGACATATCGTGATTCAGTGGTTTTTATGGTTAACACAGCTCTGAGCTCAAATATTGACATTTTTCTCTTCAGTTTCTACTGTCAGGATTAAAGTAGAACTAAACCAGGTGAAAACTAGGTCTAAACCAGGAGAAAACTGGGTCTAAACCAGGACCAAACCAGGAGAAAACTAGGTCTAAACCAGGAGAAAACTAGGTCTAAACCAGGAGAAAACTAGGTCTAAACCAGGACTAAACCAGGAGAAAACTAGGTCTAAACCAGGACTAAACCAGGAGAAAACTAGGTCTAAACTAGGTCTAAACCAGGTCTAAACCAGGTCTAAAACCAAGAAGAAATCAGATGGCTTTAGTCGCTGTTAAAATACCATATACACATGAATTGTGATAAAATCGAAGAAAATCGTGAGTAGGGCTGGGTACCTTTCATGTTTTTTCGATACTAGTACTTTA
>OMNZ01094583.1:0-18204 GCA_900303255.1 Lesueurigobius sanzi
ACAGGTCACGATACGATACATACCTCGATACACAGGTCACGATACGATGCATACCTCGATACACAGGTCATGATACACAGGTCACAATACGATACATACCTCGATACACAGGTCACGATACGATACATACCTTGATACACAGGTCACGATACGATACATACCTCGATACACAGGTCACGATACCATACATACCTCGATACACAGGTCACGATACGATACATACCTCGATACACAGGTCACGATACCATACATACCTCGATACACAGGTCACGATACGATACATACCTCGATACACAGGTCACGATACGATACATACCTCGATACACAGGTCATGATACATACCTCGATACACAGGTTACGATACGATACGTACCTTGATACACAGGTCACGATACGATACATACCTCGATACACAGGTCACGATACGATGCATACCTCGATACACAGGTCATGATACACAGGTCACGATACGATACATACCTTGATACACAGGTCACGATACCATACATACCTCGATACACAGGTCACGATACCATACATACCTCGATACACAGGTCACGATATGATACATACCTCGATACACAGGTCATGATACGATACATACCTCGATACACAGGTCACGATACATACCTCAATACACAGGTCATGATACACAGGTCACGATATGATACGTACCTCGACGTACAGGTCACGATACGATACGTACCTCGATGTACAGGTCACGATACGATACGTACCTCGATGTACAGGTCACGATACAATACGTACCTCGATATACAGGTCACGATACGATACGTACCTCAATGTACAGGTCACGATACAGTATGTACCTTGATACACAGGTCACGATACAATGCGTACCTCGATACACAGGTCACATACGATACGTACCTCGATACTGAGCCGTCTCATTTGACACTGTACATTTTGGTTAAATGCTGCAACATAAAGTGTTCAAAATAATTGGTCGGACACAGTGTTACTGATCTCAAGGTTCACAATAAAAAATCTATTACATTTTTCCATGTTTTTTTCCCCATGCAGTCAACACCTGGGGGAAGGACGATACTAAAAGCCACGATATCGATACTTTTTAAATTAATCGATACGTATCTAGGTATTGATATTTTGAGCACACCCCTAATTGTCTCTGTTTCCTTGAATGGTATGTGTAAAATTAAAAACATGACATTTTCTTTCAAATAGCATGAATTCTTGGCATTGGGGGCCCGATAGCTCTTTGGATGTAAAAGGGGGCCGCGACACTCTCAAGTTTGGAAATGGCTGCTTTAGTAGACCCTTTCATTGCTTACATCAGTGGTTCCCAACTTTTTTTATCTGGTGTACCCCTTGGGCCTTTCATTCATACTCCGGGTACCCCCTGCCTTGAGGGGTTTGTTGATTAGTTGATTAAAAATCTAATTTATTATAGCACCAAGAGCTAGACACTGTCCAACTCTTCCTGTTTACTGTTGAATCAGGGTTTATGCAGCATCAAGTCAAATTGAATGCCTTTCAAAGCTATTTTAATGCCCACATACTGCACATTAATACCCCAAAAATCTATTTGATGGTTGGGAACCATTTGCTTACATCATCAGTGACATCAACTGGAGGCAGGAAGTGAGCAAGAGAAATAGGATTAAACTAAAACTAGCGACTATAAGTGTAAAACTACAACTAAAAATGTGGTCCTGTTGTGGCTTACGGTGCAAGAACAAGGGGAATGACATTTGAGACAGAGAAAATAAGGTTTCATCTGATATTTCCAACAACAGTTAGACATTTGTTTATCATCTGAAATTATGAAGGAAGGTTTACAACCACATTTCTCCTTTCTGTCTTTGCATGGACTCAAAAGTTGTGTTTTTTTTCCACCAAAGTTCAAGTCTATAAACTCCATTAGAGCAGTTGAACACACAAAGCTGTTGTCTTTTATTTACTTTTATTCATTTTATCAAAAATTGATTGTTTTTAGCCTATTTTTAAAAATGTTTTAAATTTGTATTTTTGCCACTTTTTTTGTGAATGATGGTATGTGCTATAGAAATAAAGTTATAAACACGAGCATGTAAGAAGTCACAAAACAACAGTAAAGGGTTTGAGGCTACACAGACAGCTAGCAAACACAGCCAGGATTTAACATTATGAAAACCATCTGACACCAGTTCAGTCGCAGTTGAAATCCTCATGAAAATGTGATCCATTGGTTTAATAGTCTCATCTCTGGTCATTTTTGCCTCTGTTTTTACAGCTGCTAAAATGCACCATCGAGAGGCTTATGAGGTGTTCAAGGGTGGGTATTAAAGTGTGGGTTATAAAACTTCAGCACTATAGACGTACTTCTAAATGGAACAATTATCTTCTAAATGCCAGTAAAGCACAGACTTTTATGGAGGCTCTAGTTTAGCAAATAAACACAAGTTTCAACCTGTTCACTTTGCTACACTTCGTCATTCTGCCCTGCACCTGATTTGCCCCAGAAAGTATATTATAAACCTAGTAATTTGTAAAAAAAAAAAAAAAAAAAAAAAAAGGTTAATAGGGAGAAATGTTTGTTGAAATTGAAGATATCAATTTGAAACCTATATTACTGTTTATGTAAGGTTTTAATATAAACAAAGCAGTTGTGAAGGGCTTGTGTGTTCCAAATGCAGTCCGCTAGTGGAACTAGCAGCACAACTGTTGTAATTTATAGTCTTTGCTGTTTCTTGTTTGTCATCTGATGTGATTTGTTGTTATTGTGGTGGTGAACGAAAGACAAATTTCCACTGAGGCATATGAAGTTGATCTAATCTAAATTTAAGGCAATTTATTCGTCAAAATGTCCAAAATTGTCTATATTTTTAATATTGACAAACTCTGAATAGTAGATATAGCCAGGTTTGAATATAAAGGTTTATTTTCTGAAATACTACAAAGATGATTTCAGAGGGGATTTTGAGTATCTTGGTTTTTGAATAAGATTGTTATAATCTGTAAAATCAAGGCTAGGAATTAGATAGCCAGGCCAGCCATACGCTCCTCCTTTCTGTTCAAAAGAAGAACCGTCTGGACAGCTGCTCACAGTCCATCGTTCCACGATTTTGTGAACATTGGGCCAATCACAGATTGTAACGCGGCACTTAATTTGCATTTAAGTCTCAAACACTCAAATCGTGTAGCATTTTGAAAGGACTTCATAAAGTTCCAACTTCTTATTAAAATAGTTTAGCAGATCGCCTGTTGATCTGGCAAAAGAGGAGAATTTTCAGTACGATATTCCTTGTTAAATTTAATGTGTTGGTCGAACCATGCTTTTCTCTGATTGGTTTATCTGTCTGTCAATCACACCCTTCTGAATTCACAGAGACTATCTTGTAAAGCGTGTAGCCTGGCTGGCCAGGCAAGGAATTAGATACTGAAAAATTGTAACAAAACCATGAAAATATTGTTGGAATAATTAATGGCTGTAGGTGCTACGAAAGTGGAGATGTTGTTGAAAAATACATTTTGAGAAAATGTCCCTTGAAATTACAATTTAAATATAACTCTATGAAGAAACATTGAATCAATAATCAAAAACCTTTTCATAAAGATTTGGAAATTCCTTTGTTTCCAGGTGAAAGTTAAAAGAGTAAACTGGCCCAAAATCTGAAGAATTGTCTACCCTTGAAATGTTTGTAAAACCACAGTGCATTTCATCAGTTATGTCCCCTCATGTCTACATTAGGCTTTATCCCAGCAGTAAATGCACACACATGTCCATAACTGCCCCAGATGGCAGCTTGAAACATCTGTGTAACTCAGCTGTGCCACAGCATGTGGCCCGACGGCGTGCGCTGGTCTCCATCTCAACAGACAAAAGAACACCCCATATTAATGCATAGAGATTGACAGACTCACTCTATATCCAGGGCACTGCAGAGGGAAAGGTTAGGCCAGAGTGTTTTAATGAGAGCGATGGTAACAAACAGCAGAGACAGACAGGGCCAGTTGAGTGGAACGGACTTGAAACAGAGCTGGTGACTGATGAGTGATGTGTAGAGGAGGAAGAGGAGGAGGAAGGGAGGGGGTGCTGTGTTTTGGACAATGTGAGGTAAGAATGTTAAAATACCAGGGGAAAGCATGGACTTGGAGGAAGTGGTTACGCAGACAAAAACCATCTCATTATGTAAATGGCTCAATTTGTTCTTTGTATATTAACTAGCGTGCATCTTCTTCTTGGCCTGAAGTGGGTGTTAGATGAGTTTCACTGCAATGTGGAGCACCAACATTAAAGGTGCATTTTGGAACTTTTAATATGAAATTAAAAACTTGGCCCCTTTGCTTTCGACCACAGTGGCCTGTATGACACTCCAGGATCAATTGTATTTAGGATTGAATCAAGAAACCCTAACACAATTGATCCTGGAGTGTTATAAAGGCCACTGTGATGTCACTAGAATGTCAAATACGCACTAATATCAAGTTGTTGTTGTTTGTTTCACATAAAAACTTACATGCACCTCTTTCTGTGTCTGTACTTTTACTTAAGAAAATTGAGTACTTTAGTTTAGATTAGTTTGTTTGTCTGTTTATTTGGTTGGGACAGTACATAAAAAGGCCATGTTCTGCCTGATCCCATTAGACCTCGGAAGCTAAGCAGATTAGCAGCCTCGCTTCTGTCAGTCTACCTCTGGGCAGCTGTGGCTACAATAGTAGCTTACCACCACTGAGTATGGAGTGAATGGATAATGTCATGTAAAGCATTTTTGAGTGTCCAGAAAAGCGGTATATAAAACCACTGCATTTTTAATATTGTGCATATTTGTGCATAACATGGGACTCATGCATGTAAACACACCACCATTATAGCCATTGGTTAACTTCCATCCGTTGTCCCACATTCACACTCTCATTCATCCTGATCTATTGTACATGTTTTTAGTGGTAGGGGAAACCGGAGCACGCAGAGGAAACCTACATGCTCCACACAGTCCAGCCGGGGGTCAAACCCAGGACCTTCTCGCTGTGAAGCACAAGCACGAACCACTGCACTGCTGTATATGCCCAGCTTTCCTGTTGAAACAAGCTTCTGATAGTTAAACAAACACTACCCACTGGCTCTTAGATAAGAATGGACCAAAACAAATAAACCACATGTGAATTGCTTTCTGTCTAATGGTAGTATACTTAAGGGGAGACACAGGGGAGGCCAGTTTGCTCTCATAACATATAAACTTTCACCTGGAAACACAATAAATAGGCGTCTGGTAACGACCGAAAACTTGGTAGTTTGGGTACCTTGTACCCTCCTGATGTCAAATGAAATAATCCCCTGCAACAGGTCAATTAAGCGCAGCACTCACTCCCTTACGGAGGAGAAATGTAAAACGTAAATAATCAGTGATGGTTCAGTGGAAAAGCAGGTTATTTACTTGGAAAAACTGTTACAACGAAGGATGAGCCCAACTAGGGCTGCTCGATTTTGGAAAAAATGAGAATCACGATTTTTTTGTTCAAGATTGAAATCACGATTCTTCCAACGATTCTTTTTGAGTTTGAAAATAAAATGCATTTATTCAGCATTTCGGCAAAAAAAAAAAAACTGTAGAAATGTGTCTAAATACCTGAGTTCAGAAGCAAAAACATGAGTTTCTCTGCTCTGCCCCTGCATCACATGCCAAAAGAATTGTGCAAAAAAAAAAGAAAAAAAAAAAAAGCCAAAAGAATCGTTCCAACTCGATTTTATTAATTTGGTTTGGATTATTAATTTGGATCGTTTGGCTCAAGAATTGAAATCGTGATCAAAATTCAATTAATTGCACAGCCCTAAGCCCAACTTACAAAAACGTTTGTAGGCTAATTGATAGAAAGAGCAGTGCAGGTTCGGGACAAGTCTGAATTAGGACAAAGACTAGGTTATAAACCAGGACTAAAGCAGCACAGCAGCACAGTATTGACAAAGAAAGACGTTATATTACCTTTAGCAGCATAGACAGCTCTTTAATGATCTCTGTTTCATGTTTTTAATTTACTTTGACGGATATTTGTAATTGTACCAAATATAAAAGATGAGTAACAGAGTGAGAACTCGCACTGTGTTTAACTTTGGTTTCTCGTCAAACACAGCGGCTCCTATTTACTAAAGTTTAGATGAAATAAAACAGTGTCAGGGTGTGGATGCAGCTCTTCTCTACTTTTTCTGCCCTTTAAGTGAAATTCTGCTCAAAACACCAAAGTTAAGTGTGACTCTAGTGGCCCCTGTTGCTTTCTGTTGTGCTATTGCAGAAAAACAAGGCACCGTTATCGAGAAAAACTGAACGGTGCCCAGCCCTAACAATAAATGACCTAATCTTCGCAGTAAGGAGTGTAATCTTTGCACTAATTCAACGTTTCTACAAACGTCTCGTTCTTAACAATAAATTGAAAGTTTAACATACAGCAAACATTTCAAATCGATATCTTCATCTTTATCCCCCCCCAATTAACCTGTAATGTCTCGCCTTAACCCATAATCTTAACATTGAATTTCATTGAACTGCACACTTTCTTTTTTTTTTACAATATCCCTCATTAATCTTCACTCCTATCCTCCTTTCCCCATCACTGTGTCCTATTTCCTCACCTTCTCTATCACCCCGACCAGGCCACTTGGCACATCGGAGTATATGGTAATCAACAAAGGGGGGCCGATAACAGCTGATAAGTCCTCCGCCCGGGCGCTAAGAGCTTGACTGACATTTTTACACAGCCGTAAAAAAAGACAACAAGCCATAAAGCTGTTGAATGTTTTCTCCGGGACACAGTGGGACACAGTATAGTTGCGAGTGTGACAGCGCTGTTACGTCTCTGCCCTTGTCTCGGGGGGGTGTCAGTCTCCCCACAGAAAGGCTTTTTATCCTCTGCCTTATCAGAGCCAGTGCAGGGGGGTATTGTTGGCTGCCGGAGCGAGGCGCAGACTACAGAGCTGCGTTATTCTATTTCATTTTGGACCTGTCTCCCCACCGTCATTTTGACATCTGTTCTGATCCGGACAGTGTAGCGAAACATCGGTGGTTATAGATGCATAAGGTGTAAGGGGTGAGGCGAGAATAGTGAGCATTAGGAGACAGACATGGGTCGGAGAGACACTGCAGGTGATAAGAAAATAATCAAATTAAGGGGTGTCAATTTGAAAAAGAAAAAAATGTTTTGCATTTTATGTTTTTGTATAAAATGCGTCTTTTTAAAATAAAATAAAAATTTGTTGCAAAGATTTTTTTTTTTTTTCAGAAGGGATTTTGGAAATAAGCTCATTAATAGTGAATAAACCTGTAAACATTCTAATTTTGCCTTGGTTTTTGGGGTTCAAATCAGGCAAGAATTACATGCTGAAAATGCAATGTTATTATATTGTCTGTTTTAACTTAATGATGTTTGTTTTTTACTGTAAAGGCCCAGCCAGGGACTGACATTGAGAATTAGCCTTGGCTAAACTGTTGTGGTGTGTAACATGAGCTCATGAAGCATACCTGTCCCTGTTCAAATAAACATAAATAAATAAATAAATATCCCTCTGAACAAAACTTCAAAATATAGTTAAGTCCAAGGCTGGAAAGTTTGGAGTCTATTGGAGCAACTAAAGTGGAGAGGTGTTGTCGCCACAATGTGAGAAAAATGCCTTTTTAGGAAATGGCCATTGAAGTTACAATTTCCAAGATAGAGTTCGTCACCATGGAAATCCGCCATGTTGGTTGGTACTAGCAAGCTTGGTCCATAGACTAATTATAATAATCATGGCTTACATTTGTATTGCGGTTTTCAAGCCTGTGTCACAAGCCTGTCACACTGTGGTCATTATTCACTCCAGGATAAGGTAAAATGACGGAAGCGAAGCCGTCAGCCTGCGCCCTCACATGGCCTGTTTGTGTAGGTTCTCAGTCGTACAGGAGTTGTCCATCGTAGGCAAAATCCTTCAGTCTTCATCTGTACTCTGTAGTTGAAGTGTAGGACGTTTCGATCTTAGTCCAAAGATCGTCATCAGCTTAATAACGATGTGAGCACACTCGTGGGTCTCTTAAGAGTCAACCAGAAGGAGCAGTAGCCTCTAAGCCCCTCCTCTCTTGGTGTTAAAAGTAGGAAAACATCTAGGCTATTCTTAGTTAATATGGCTTGTTACCTCTGTATTGTCTCACCCTGGGCTAAGTTCTAAGTCTGTTGACACTTCCATTAAACAACAAAATAAATGTAAGGAGAGGCAAGTCAATAGTATTCATATGAAGTATAAACATACAATACTCATATAATCATTTCAGTTATATTTTACTTGCAAATACTCAGCAAATAACTTGTTGTTTCATATATCTGTTCCATTGTTTAGCTCCATGGTATCTGGTAGCCAATTGATCACGGTATGTTCTTGAAAATGACAGATGAAGATGCAATTTGTCAGCCTGTCTGGTAGAATAATGGTGGAACTGATAATTATATGAAAAATACTGCTTTGTACAATGAGGCCAGGCATCATCAAATAGAGCTCTAAATGAAACGTGCAGGCCTTCAATGTCTAACAAGTCAGCATTATTCAGTTAGTAACGTGTACAGTATGTAATCTAAGTGCAGCTTCCTTCACAGACCTACAGTTCGCTGTTTAAAGCGACCGTTGCTCACCGTGCTGTGAGAGGAGCATATGCACCTCTAAATCATGTGTGTTATCACCCCGCTGTGAGCAGCCAGGCTCCATAACCGTGATGGAAGACACCAGATGATCTGTGTTCAACAGCACACTTCATTTCCATAATGCTACATTAACATTTTACAGGCACCGCCATTACCTACGTTTATTGTTCAGCCAAGCCAGCGCTAAAAGGGTGATCATTTTATCTACATCTCTGTTTTTTTTACATGCCATCAACAAATGAATGGATTATAACAATATTAGATCAATGGTTCTTAGAGAATGGTAGGAGTTCCTACCATTACAATCTTAATACTAGCACCAAGAACAATCAAAGCCACTATCAACTCAAGTCAAGTCAGACCTGAAACCATAAACACAAGCTGGCGGTCACCATTGCAAGTTCCTGAACAAGGTGAATAAACCAGACCCTCTAAGTACCATCCGTATTATCCTCCATACATTCGCTCATTCCATACATTTGTCCATATAGGCAAAAATTCTTCAGTCTTCATCTGTACTCTGTAGTTGAAGTGTAGGACGTTTCGATCTTACTCCAAAGATCGTCATCAGCTGAGTATTTGTAAGTCCATATATTATGTAAACACAAAACCAGGTGGCAGCTGGATCAGTGGACACATTTTGAGGATGCAATACAAAACAAAAAAAAAGAAAGCACTAATAATTCAACAACCTCACACTGGTTTTAATTTAATCTGACAAAAGCAGACAACCCAAATGTAATTCTTTGTACTCAAACAAGTCTTCAAGTGGGATTACTGGCACAGGTGTAAAATGCCAGCCCTGCTGCCCCCAGTGAACAGACACAACTTCTAACTCCGGTAACAAGAAAACTCACCAAAGGTCACTTCAATCAATGCCTCTGCCGTTGTGGAAATCCTGTGAGATAAACAGCATGTGTGGCTCTGGGACGTGGACAGTGGCTGGGTGTGAATTTGGGCTGCACAATATATCACAAAAAATACAGTATCACAATATCCGTATCGCAAGAAGCCACAAAATATCGCAATTTCACTCAAGTCTTCCATCTGACTGAAATTTTTTAAATCAGAATCAATCAGAATCAAAATGTTTGCCAACACTCTAAAACCAATAGGCATGGAACTTATAAATGTGCAGAGTTTTAGTTATAACTTTCCCCAGTTATGTTTTGGGCATTGGTTTGGATCTGGGTTAGTCTTTTTGGAGTCTTCTTTTGACATAATTTGCTGAAAAAGATATTACATGTGTCTGAATTGAATAGAACAATTTATCTAAGTATCGCAATAATATCGTTATCACGACATTGCATGGCCGTATCGCATATCGCAACTTTTTTCAATAGCCCTAATGTGCACCTCAGTATACAGGCTTATGTCTGACATTATAGTTGTGTGATATTACAATACAAATGACTGTTTGATATTGATCCGTGTTTTTTGTGTCTGTAACATCCTTTGAGATGACTCCTGTTGTGATATCGAGCGATACAAAATCAAATTGATTGGTTGATTGATGTACCAATGTCATGTAGTGAGGGGAGTTTTGGACCCGACTGCTAAACAATGATGGGAGGGTCTTCTAAAAAAAAGCTGGAGTATTGGACCATGCTCATTTTTGACATTGTTCTAATCCAGATGTTGCGTTCAAGTGACATTGCAACATTGTAAAGGTGGCCACACACTAGAGGATTTTTAGCCAGATTTTTAGTTTTAGGAGGCGTGGCTCAATAAAAACTTTCTCTCATGGCATGATCTGTGGTGGGCTGATGATGAGGGGGAGGAGCCACAGTGATACCACAGCGTCAGAGAGGATGATGAGGGGGAGGAGCCACAGTGATATCACAGTGTTAGAGAGGATGATGAGGGGGAGGAGCCACAGTGATACCACAGCGTTAGAGAGGATGATGAGGGGGAGGAGCCACAGTGATACCACAGCGTTAGAGAGGATGATGAGGGGGAGGAGCCACAGTGATACCACAGCGTTAGAGAGGATGATGAGGGGGAGGAGCCACAGTGATACCACAGCGTTAGAGAGGATGATGAGGGGGAGGAGCCACAGTGATACCACAGCGTTAGAGAGGATGATGAGGCGTGGCAGAGCTGATGACGTCAACTTCTACTACCAGCTCAACTTCCACTTTATCAGCAAACCGCAAAATTCAAATGGAATAGATACACATTATGAGTTCAACCTCTAGAGGGCGTTAGCCGCCCGGTTTTAGGCATAAAAGGACACTTTTCAGCAGGTTTGCACTAAAATGTCAAAATATTAACTGGAACATAGATAATACTATTACACACCCATTTAGACAGTTGGTTTGGTGTTTAGTTGTTTTTTAAGTGTGTGTGTTGTCTTTGCACAGATCTTTGGTCTCAAAAGATTAAAAATCCTCGAGTGTGTGACCACCTTAAGAGTATATAGTTTAAAATTGAGGTGGAGGGCAACTTAAAATGATGTGGTAACCATGTTTTTGTCAAAATGCAGATTAGTTCATTGTTCATTTCTCTATAATTCCTGGGCCAATCCACATGATACATGTCACATTGTCTTCCCTGTCAGCACATATGAACTAAGATCATAATTATTTCCTCATAAAGGTGTCTGGGCCAGTAAAAAGGACTTTCAGCCATAAGAATAATATGACAGGTTTGTGTATCACTGTCAAATAATGATCAGGGAAAACATTGTATTGGCACCTGCTCCGACTGAAATATAGTTCTATAATGGACTGGACCTATTGTGGTGTGGTGTGACAGCAGCGGTTGATGGCTGTGGTCTGTGCTGGACAGATGGAGGTGGCGGCTGTGAAGCTCTGACCACAGTTCCCCTTCTCTGCGTGACACGGCCCGGGCACCAGGGGGCGACGAGGTGGAGGGAGCTCTGTCTCGCCCCTTCCATGCTGTCCAACAGACTGGACATGTGGCAGTGCAGCTGTCCCCGGTGCACACAGCCACAGTCAGTCAGTTACATGAACAGGTACAGTCATTGGGTCAGTATGCTCTTTTAACATACAGTATAAGCTTTCATCTGGAAACACATAAATGTACTAATCTTCACATCAAACTGGTTAATTATGAAGCTGATTCAATGTGTGAATTCAAAAGGACATTTTCTCAAAATTCATTTTTCTCACACTGTTGCAAACCAAAGCTCCACTTTAGCAGCGCCTACAAACACATTTTCCAGTCATGTACGTTTTTTTAAATAACTAATTTCTTTCTTTTGAACCACAATAAACAGGGTGAAATTCAAATAAGATAAGATAAGATAGTTCTTTATTGATCTCACAATGGAGAAATGTACTTGTCACAACAGCTCTTAGGACAGGATCACACAGGGGGGTGCACAAAGTCAGAAAAAGTGCCATCAAGAAGAAAAATAACAGGTAGTAATTATAGTAATAATAAAAAATAAAGAATAAAGATAGTAATGTCTCTTAGCGTCTCTGTAAATAAACTATACAAACATCTCTTATGCACTAAATAAGATCAAAAATAAACTCTAGGTGGAATTGCATGGAATGGAGAATAAAAAATATTGTATCAGAGTTATCATTGCAGGTAATCTTATAATATAAAATAACGTTGAAAAGTGGGCGGGGCCGGGGAAACGTTTTTTGCTAAACGTTTTCTAGACAAACCGTGCGGTCAACGGAAGTTTCACGCACGTACTTACATTCTCCTTCAGTCGTTACGTGGGATAGGGTATATGTCATGGCATGTCATCGCCGTTTGGAAGATATATCCATGTTTGGAAGTCCCAAATTGTACTTTGCCCACATGTTTTTTTTTCTTCTTCGGGCAGGCTGTACGCTGGGTTACGTAATGCTGCCCTCTAGGGGTGCTTGAGCCCAGTGCACAGTTTAGACAAGATGGCGGGTCAAAAGGTAAACACTACGAGCAGCACCTACATCGTTAAAGGCCACTATTTGAACTCATTTTGGATTTTATGAGATGGACGGGGACAGCAGTCGAACACGGGACAAAACCGGGACAAACAACATGACATTGGCCCTGGACTCTTAATTACTTGGGACATATTAAGTATTGTTATTGCACATGGAGCTATACAGTAGAATTGTACAGTCAATGGTTTACAGATTCATTTTCCCAGCTCCCGCAGGTGCACACTACCATTCTTTTTCTTCGCGCTTCACTCACTTCACCCACTTTGCCTAGTGATTTGGATGACTTTTGTCTAGGGCTGAAACAACTAATCGATTAACCGTCAACTAATTGATTATGGAAATAGTTGTCAACTATTTTAGTAATTGATTAATCGTTTCTGGGAAATATTTTTTCAAATATTTTTGCTCTGATTGTTCCAAATCTTGGATCATAATCTAATCCGAGCAGAAAGAGGACTCTCGCTCTCACTTCTACAATCCCAGAGTGAATATTAGAGGTTCTTAGCTTTCAAATGAGGAATGACATGTGGAACTTGTACAAAGAGCATCCTACAAACATTAGCTTTAACTTTACTCCATCAAGACGTCCTCAAACGCTGTCACTTTAGCTTCATGTGCAAAAAGCTTTGAACAATTAGACTTTCCATGCACCTTTTTGCGCCAACCGATTAATCGATTAATCATAAAAATAATCAGCCGATTAATCGATTACCTAAATAATCGTTAGTGACAGCCCTACTTGTGTCATATGAAAACGCTATACAAATAAGATTCCCTTTATCTTTCCCCTTTTCAAAGGGTAAAATCAGTCCTATAATAACTTAATTGGAATCAAAAGGACAGCGATCAGGTTTCTGCTCCTCATTCAGTCTTTTGAACGGCTCTTTGAAATGAAGGGATACCAAAGACTCGGCTCCCTGTGAAGAGCCATAAATCCCATTGCTATTGTTGGATATAATAGTGCTGACTTCATTATAACCAAAGGCCCAACACACATGGGTCCTGTGATAGTATGAAGGCCAGAGGCTGTGACACAATTTAACTGTGCCACGAGCAAAACACAAGAAAAGGCATTTTGTGCAGCCCAACTGTCACACTTATGCATGAGCGAGCACACGTGTCCAGACGCACACACTCACAAAGTCCACGTGAAATGTTGAATGTACATGGCCTGACGAGAGCCGTAAATCTCAGAGTGTGGCCGCTGGGCAGCTGGGGCAGGCTCCTGTCACTGTGCACAGCTGTGAGAGCCCAGATAGGCCCCCGGTACGAACTACACTGTGAGGGGGGAACACCAAGCGCTGCTGCAGGCAAAACATAACTGCAAATGGACTCGGATATGCTCGGCTACTTTCACAAAATACTAAAAGATGCTGAATGCAGTGCTGTCCGAACGGGGGAAGGGATATTACTACAACTGCAATCTGCAAAATAGCTGCAATCCATTTTGGCCGCATGTCACTTTCAAACCATTAACATCAACAAAGCGATCCTTTAGTGGATGCAGTTCAAACTAAGATTGGACAATTTAAGAAATGTTGACTATAACAAAACAAAGCATTTGTAAAGACAGAAGAGATAATATGAAGGTATAAACTCTATAAAAACATAAACTCTATGGCTTGTCTTGTGTCATAATAATTAAATGTTGCATATTTGAATATCTGGTGCATTATTACATGTATAAGTAAAGCCATACAATGCCACTCCCAAGCTGTGATATCCAAAACAGTCCAATTCTCAACATGCACAATAAACCTCCAGACCAAGATCTTGGCTGAAGATCATGGATGGGCCCCCATGGTGCTGCAATGCTGTGGCTGACTGCTCCCTGCAGGTCGCCCTGAAGCACTGAACAATTGGCCAAATGCAGAAAACACATTTAGCCACAATGACAATAACGTGTCCGAATACACAGATGAATGGAGAAGGTTGAAAGGAAGCACATCCCTCAAAGAAGTGCCAAATAAGAAATAACGATGATATTGTTCTTCAAGGCTGACAATTCACAATAGTGACCTGACAGCCAATAAGCTACAGACGGTGTGTTGGGAATGCCCACTTAATTGTTTATTTGGAACCCCATTAGCTTCTACAAGGTGGTTGCTAGTCTTCCTGGGGCCCATAAAAAGTGCTTAAAACATGAGTGCAATTCATCAAAGGATACATACATTTAAATAGAATACATACATATACATACATATATACATTTATCCACATACAGTGGGGGAAAAAATATTTAGTCAGCCACCAATTGTGCAAGTTCTCCTACTTAAAAAGATGAGAGAGGCCTGTAGTTTTCATCATAGGTAGACCACAACTATGAGAGACAAAATGAGAAAAAAAAATCCAGAAAATCACTGTCTGATTTTCAAATAATTTATTTGCAAATTGGTGGAAAATTAGTATTTGCTCACCTACAAACAAGTAAGATTTCTGGCTCTCACAGACCTGTATCAGTATAAAAAAACACCTGTCCACAACCTCAAACAGTCACACTCCAAACTCCACTATGGGCCAAGACCAAAGAGCTGTCAAAGGACACCAGAAACAAAATTGTAGACCTGCACCAGGCTGGGAAGACTGAATCTGCAACAGGTAAGCAGCTTGGTGTGAAGAAATCAACTGTGGGAGCAAATAAAAAATGGAAGACCTACAAGATAGACCACTGATAATCTTCCTCGATCTGGGGCTCCACACAAGATCTCACCCTGTGAGGTCAAAATGATCACAAGAACGGCGAGTAAAAATCCCAGAACCACACGGGGGAACCTAGTGAATGACCTGCAGAGAGCTGGGACCAAAGTACCAAAGGCTACCATCAGTAACACACTACACCCCAGGGACTCAGATCCTACAGTGCCAGACGTGTCCCCCTGCTTAAGCCAGTACATGTCCATGTTCCTTAGAAGCATTTCAAGGTCCTGGAGTGGCCTAGCCAGTCTCCAGATCTCAACCACATAGAAAATCTTTGGAGGGAGTTGAAAGTCTGTGTTGCCCAGCGACAACCCCAAAACATCACTGCTCTAGAGGAGATCTGCATGGAGGAATGGGCCAAAATACCAGCAACAGTGTGTGAAAACCTTGTGAAGACTTACAGAAAACGTTTAACCTTTGTCATTGCCAAAAAAAAGGGTATATAACAGAGTATTGAGGTGAATGTTTGTTATTGATCAAATACTTATTTTCCACCATAATTTGCAAAAAAATCTTTAAAAATCAGACAATGGGATTTTCTGGATTTTTTTTTTCACATTTTGTCTCATAGTTGAGGTGTATTTATGATGGAAATTACAGGCCTCTCTCAGCTTTGAAAGTGGGAGAACTTGCACAATTGGTGGCTGACTTTTTTCCCCCACTGTATACACATCCATGCACATACAGTATTAACAGATATTAACACATGTAACGCTCATGAATTTCAAGGTTTAATGTAATTAATTGCCATCTGTTTTAGAGTCTTCTTGAAAGTCCATCTGTTGGATATTTGTTTTGTTTTTAAATTCAGTTTATTCTAAGCAGATGACAATCTAAATAAAACTGTTCTTCTCATGCAATTGGACCTTGCAGATGGAACCACAGCAGTTAGCAGGGAATGTTAACCATAATGCTAACGCTAGCTTCATGCTAGGTTCAGAAGCCTAGCTTTGAGCCCCAGGTTTTCACTTGTAGTGGACAATTTGGAGAGTCAAAACATTCATAAGGACCCAATATTTATCACACACTAATAATGTCAACATTATTAGTGTGTGATAAATATGTTTATATAGCATAGAAAATATCTAGAAAGAGAGAAAAAATAGTGATTACCATAACAAACCATCCCCCTCACCAGGCCACACCCCACTAGTATGACACGAAAGGTCGATAGAAAAGAGGTGTTACATTCAAAGTGGGTAGAGTGAATTTGTATGTATGAGTATTGAGTATGTAAAAAGCCCATCCCTGTGAGAAGTTATGAATTTTGAAAAGAAATAACACAAATGCCCTCTCCTGTCTTGGGGCCAACCAAAATTTAAAAAAAGGGAAGAAATCTACACTTGTCCAAGAGAGGGCACTGACATAACAAGAGATCAGAGTATAAACAGCACATGTAACAATGTGGTAAATGGTCACTCTGTCCCACACCAGTGTGGAGCGAATGAATAGCCCTTATCATTATTTATTAGGCTACTGTCCTGTGGTGCTTTCGCCATATCAGCACTATTTTAAAATGTGAATTGAATGTGCTGGATTATCACTGTGCTCATTATTATAATAAAAATGTTTTCTGAATAGTATCTTCCCGTTTACAATATACAGTTGTGCTCAAAAGTTTACATACCCTTTTAAGCCCTTTTAAGTGTATATACCCTTTTAAATCCCTTTTAAATCTTTGAGATGACTCCTGTTGTGATATTGGGCTTTACAAAAATAAATTGATTGATTGATTTTTCATAGAATATGAATGATAACACAACCACTCATGGTTAGTGGTTGTGCGAAGCCATTTTTGTCAAAGAACTGAGTTTACTCTTTTGAAATCATAATGAAACAGAAACTACTCAAATGTTACTGATCTATGTTTACATGACCTTCAACAATTGCCAGGAAAATTGTTCAGGAGAAAAGAAAAACTCACTTCAGCTGAAATACAGGACTCGTAAAATTGATATTTGTATCAAGATGTACAATATGTAAACTTTTAATCGGGGACGTTTGGCTGGTTTCTAGGTGAAAAGCGTAAACAAACCGTTTTTTTCTGTCACTAACTGCCACTAGCCATGAGTGAAACAAAGGTTTTTGTCTTATCATTCATATTCTATGAAATGCAAAAGTTTTTGAGCACAACTGTATGTGGCCCACGACCCGCGATTGTTGCTTATATCAGCCCACGACCCAAAATGACTTTGAAACCCCTATATTAGACTGTCAATTAAACATCACTGACTAGCACCCCACTGATTATACTGTAACTGCACCACAAAAATCACATTGTTTCATACACATATGCAAATATGTAATCCAAGAAAACTTTGAAAAAAGAGAAAGTCAGTATAATCTGAAAGGAACGGACATCTTTAAAAAACCCAGATTCAGAACCACAGTCATGGAGCGAACAGTCTCAGTGAAAGGAACTAACTTATGGAACAAACTTAACAAAGAGATAAAAGAGTCAAGAAGCATCCTGGTTTTTAAGAAACACATCAAATCCACCATATTGAACAAATATGAGAGTGCCACTTGAAATGAAATCAAGATCGAAGTTGATGGTTAGTATTTTGTAAATGTGAAAACACTGAAAATGAATAATGTAATGTATTTGTAAATAATGTAAATATGGACATAATCATATCTTTTGGAACAAATGTTTTGTTTTTGTAAAATCTGTGAAAAGAAACTAAACAGTGTTTAGTTAACCTTATTTTCTTCTGATGCAACAGACGCCTGTTGACCATAAATAGTGTATAACTACGAAAGATGTAAATTGTGAGAATGAAAGAGTGTGTGCCTTTAAAATATGACTAATTATGGTAACGACAGAGTGTAACTATGATTAAGAAAACTGTACTGTATATCTGATGTCTATGTGAGGTTAAATTGAATGATTAGCATTTATCAAGTTCATGTAACTTTGCAAATTCTGTAAAAGAAACAAAAGAAATGCATTGTAAGAAAGAAATTGTAAAAAGGG
>OMNZ01094586.1:0-45479 GCA_900303255.1 Lesueurigobius sanzi
ATTCTAACGTAGGAGTCCTTTGTTTCAAGGTGAGTGAGGGCTGCATGAAGCGCAGTAGAGATGGCATCTTCAGTTGAGCGATTGGACCGGTAAGCAAACTGGTACGGGTCCAGGGTGGGAGGGAGAACAGACTTGATGTGGTCCATGACGAGCCGCTCGAAGCACTTCATAAGAATTGGAGTGAGTGCTACTGGGCGGTAGTCATTAAAGCAGGAGGGAGGTGACTTCTTTGGCACCGGAATGATGGTCGTTGCTTTGAGGCACGTTGGGACCACAGCCTGCTGCAGAGATGTGTTAAAAATGTCTGTGAAGACTTCAGTGAGTTCATCAGCGCAACCTTTCAGTACACGACCTGGTATGTTGTCTGGGCCCGGTGCTTTGCGTGCGTTGATCCTGCTCAGAGATCTGCTCACACTCTCTGGAGATAGCTTCAGCACCTGGTCTTCTGGAGGCAGTGTTGACTTTAGTGCCGGGGTTCTGTTGAGTGCCTCAAAGCGAGCAAAGTATTTGTGGCGTTTGTGGCATTAAAAAGCATTAAATTTGACTTGCCGCTACCTGTATGAACCCTGGTCTTGATAAGAATCACAAAACTAGGTAAAACTGCTTATTTGTGTGTTCGTGTGCAAACCTGTAGCAATAAACCACAGAGAACATGTAATACCACAGTAAAAATATGTTTATTTGTCATTTCATTTTTCAGTTTTTTACAAATATTGATAAAAAACCTCATTTGACTCTAAACATGAAATTGATACATTTGTCTTTTCAAATCAGTGCAAACGCATGCGAGGAAAACTGAACCTTTGTCATGTCGAAATCCCACAAAGAGGCCATTGTTTCTGGCTGTTCTTTGCCTAATTCTTAGATGACAATGATGGATGAAATCGAGCACTATGATTTGTGATAACAGGAAAAAAGGATGACAGTGTAATTGGACAATAACATTATGCCATACTTCAAGTCTTTGCTGTGGTCTGTACAAGGAAATCAATTCAGCACAGTTTGTGGTTAGGACCAGTAGACTCCGAGGTTGTGTGCATAGTTAAAAAAAGAAAGATAGAGGGTGGGTCTGAATTCTACTCCAGAATGAGTTCACTTGGTCAACATTTGTATAATTACCTGACCTAATAACACAAAATAAACATGGGCTCAAAGTTCAAAATCTTCTGTGAGAACTCAAATTAACCTCTACATGAGCCTCTACATCAGGAGTCTCCCACCTTTTTCACCCTGAGAGCTACTTTAACGTAAACAAAAATGTCATAAAGGTTCTAAAACTTCACAGATGCTTGTGTAACCATGAGATTTAAGCAGAGGCGACCTGCCCTGCACTCTGTAGAGTTAGTAGCCAAGATGACATTTCATCAAGAAAATTAAGTTTCTGCAATCATCTGATCGGCATCAGCTGAATCAGCTAAAACTAGATAAACCATCTCATCTGGCAACGCAGACTGGCACAGGTGCGATTACCTGCAGCTGTTTATGTAAGCGCACATGATTCCAGTCTAGAATTTCCCATTCATGATGGTATGATCAGGTGACTGCCAAAACGTTTTGAGCAAACCTTGTCAAGACCTTGTCCGGTTGACATGTATTGTGTATGAGCATGTTTTTTATGACAAGCGCAATCTACTTAGACTTTCCTTGTTATACTTTACTAAATTTACCTAAATGTTTGAAAAATATTATCACAATTTTCTTTAGTTTAAATCACAATTTCGATTTCGTCACGATTCATGTATGTTTAAAGGCGACTAAAGCCATCTATATCTTCTTGGGTTTAGACCTGGTGTTGTCCTGGTTTAGTCTTGGTTAAGACCTGTTCCAGTCCGAGTTTCAGTCCTTACATAGTTTAGACACTCATGGTTTAGCCCTGGTTTAATCCTGGTTCAGTCTGTGATATTGTCCAGGTTCAGACTTGATTTAGACCCAGTTTTCTCTTGGTTGATTCCTGATTGAGTCCTTGGGTTTATCCCTGGTTTAGTCCTGGGTAATCATCGTTTTGTTCTTTCCCTGGTCTAGTCCTTTTTAATTTGTTCCTGGTTTAGACCTTGATTTCAGTCTCTGCTTTAGTCCGGTTTACTTCTTGGTTTAGTTCCGGATTAATCCAGATTCAGTCCGTGATATTGCCTGATTTTGGACCTGATTTAGACCTAGTGTTCTCTTTAGTTCTGGCAGTGAGCGGAGAAAAGTGTCAGTATTTGAGCTCAACATAAAACCCACTGAATCACGATATGACGATATTCCCAAAAAAGCAGATTGTCATGGGGATGAGATCACGATTAAATTTTTAGCCCTTTGTGTTTGTAGAAAATTAGAAAGTCTTTGGAGAGCTACTCATAGCTCCTGTGCTACTGATTGGAGACCCCTGCTGTGCGTAATATAGTAACCTAGTGGCCCAATTAATAATAACAATTAACTTAACCTGTGAGTTTTCTATTTGGATGTTTATTTCAAATATAGAATAATAGCCCTACATTCATCAAATTACCCTCCATCATTATCAACTTTTGTAACATGAACACAACCAATGAACGGAGGTGTAACCCATCTCTAGCTGTCCTGGAGGGCATCTCCCGTGCCCCTGATGAGACGCTTGTGGCCCCGCTTGCCGGCGGGACCCCGGGGCTTGGCGAAGGCCTGTTTATGGGCGTGTTGTTTGGGATGGACCTCATCGTACAAGAACTCTTCAGTCAGTTCGTCCCCATTGTCGATCTCCAACTGCGGGGGTCACACGGGCACAACGTGAGCCACAAAAATAACAGCGGCGTGGTCAGCAAAAGGGAATAGAGGTTATAAAATGAGTCCAATTGTTATTCATTTGCCACTCAAATGTTTAAATTTAAAATGTGAGTAACCTCTATAATTTCAGTAATGGTAATGTGATGAGTTCAGGTGATATCTTAATAATCAAAATAACTTTTACTTTAATGGCCCTATAACATTTGAACACTGAGAGAGGAACCAAAAGTTTTAATTTAGTTGAGAGCCCAAACTCATTCACAACTTTCCTAATGCATTTCTAACATCCATAAACCTATTTTTCATTTTACATTTTCAGTTCAGGTAGTCATTTTGTTTACTGTGATTGTGTATCCCAACGACATGGATTCCAATGTATTGCAGTTGACCTCATCTTACGCATCTTTTATTCACCTTTTTTGCGATTTCCAAATGGTAATCTTTCTCCACCTCGTCCAGTAGCCGGCTCTTGCAGCTTGAGTACAGCATCCGCTCTTTGATGCTGCAGCTGTACCCTGGCATTGAGTAAATGAACACTGCAGGCAAGAAAAGAGGATACGAACCGTTAGCCATGAGGAGAGACACCGCAGGCGAATAGGGAAAAACTGTAAATTGAGTGATGTCAATTTGAATTTTTTGTACTTACTGATGACATATATGGCATGAATATGAAAAAGGTGTCTGTACTGCGTGGTGTGTAAGGTAGTCAGGATTCCGAGGCACTTCGAGTGGAAAAATAAAGTTTCGACACTTGGCGTGTCTTCATCAAGTCTGCCTTGATGAAGACACGCCACCACACATATTTTTGTTAACTCCCTTATATTTCATTGACTCTTGCCATGTCCTAGATGAGCAGCCGTTAATGTGGACTTGTTACTCTTTGCACCCTGAAGCGCTCGTCTTCATCTCGTATTAGTCTGTATGAGAAAAAATGCAGTGGTGGAAAGTAACGAAGTAAAAAGTACAAGTTTTAGGTACTTTTACTTTACTTAAGTACATTTTATGATGAATACTTTTTACTTTTACTTTACTACATTTCAGAGCCTATATCTGCTGTACTTTCTACTTCACTACATTTTAAAATTGGTTTAAAAGTAAAAGTATTTTATTTTCAAAGTGACCTCACGATGAACTGGTTTAGACCCAGTTTAGTCCTTGTTTAGACCTGGTTTAATCCTGGTTTAGGCCTGGTTTAGACCTAGTTTAGTCCTGGTTTAGACCTAGTTTAGTCCTGATTTAGACCTGGTTCAGTCCTGGTTTTGACCTGATTTAGACCTGTTCTAGACCTGAGTTAGTGCTCATATACTTAGGTTTAGACCTTGGTTAGTCCTTTTTTAGACCCGGTTTAGTCCTAGTTTAGTCCTGATTTACATCAGGTTTAGACCTTGGTTAGTCCTGTTTTAGACCAGGTTTAGTCCTAGTTTAGAGCTTGTTTAGACCTGGTTTAGACCTGATTTGATACACATTGCACATTAATCTCTTAATAAATACTTTTTTCTTTTTTTACGTACAAAGTAAATTTTACAGTGGATACTTTTATACTTTTACTTAAGTAGGAATTTAATCTGATACTTTTACTTTTACTTAAGTAAATCCTTGGTCCTGTATCTGCACTTTTACTTAAGTAAGAATATTACTTCTTTCACCTCTGAAAAAAATGTATTGGGATATTTCTGTCATTTTATGCTTTCGTATAAATGTTAGGTATTTTATGAATGAAAATGGCCCAAATTGAGACAAATCTAAATAATGGATTTTAATAATGGAAATTGAGATTAAGAACTTCTTTTTCAAGGGAGTCCTGGACAAGAGGCAGCAAAAGTTACACACAATTACTTAAAATTACAGATTATAAAAATAGTTACGTCAAGTCAAGGAGGATAAATTTATGGGGTTATTTTGTTTATATATTCGTAAAACAAAGATTTGTTCAGGGGGGATTTTGTTTAGTTTTTGAAAAAAGCTAGTTATCAGTTAATAAATTTGTAAAAATAAAAATGTCGTCTAATTTTTTGGGTTCAACACTCACTCAATAAATCAGGCTTGTAATTGCATATTGAAAAGTCCCTCTGAACAAACCTTAAGAATATTGTTCATGACTGGAAAGTTTGGAGTCGGTAGGAGCTACTAAAGTGGAGATGTTGTGAACAAAATGCACATTGAGAAAATGGTAATTGAAGTTACAATATATATAACTTATATAACCCATATAGTTCTAAGGAGAAACATTGAAGTCCAATAATTACACTCCTTATTGCAAAGAGTAGGTCATTTATTTGTTCCCAGGTTAAAGTTTATATGCAAAGAGAGTAAACTGGCCCATAACCTGAAAACATCAAGTTTTGCCTGTAGTGTCTCCCCCTTAAAGAAAAAAAATCTATTTACCAATTATTCAGCTTTGCAATTTATGATTTCAAATTAATATTTTGTTCGCAAACGCACTTTTTAAACATGACCAGAAGCAATTAAGAGCAAGTGTCAATTCCAGTACATAAAGTTCATGTTTCCAGCTTCGGAAAAGGGTGCGTACCAACAGAGTCCAGTGAGTCCCCTTCGTGGCAGTGCTTGTAAAGGAACAAGTGATAACGGGGAGTGTCTGTGGGAACTCTCCGGGGCAGTTCTCGGATTTCTGTGGGGTTGGAGTGCACCAGCTCGATTGTCTCCTTCACAACGTCCAACCTCTGCAAGAAAAAGTACAACAGTACAATGGAAAATGTTTAATTATAATTGTGTTTGTGGCCATTGTAAGTGAGCAGGATTTACAAATTAGGGAAGAATGGAAATGATAATATTTGGAAAACGCTTTCACAGGTCTAGTTCACAAAAAGCTCCTTAGGGGGACACTATTTACTCAAACTTTGCACGTAGCCGCAGCTGTCCTTGAGGTAGACTGCCATTGATGTCATTGGACCCTCCAACCATGCACACATCAGATTCATGCATACAATAAGGCATAAACGCAGAATACAAAGATAGGCAATTTATCATTTACAAAACGTCAACAAAAATGTGAGTAATTGAGGTGGATAGCCAATTCTGATAAAGCAAGTTCAGAATGTGAAGTTTGTCCAGAGTAGTGTGATTAACAAAGGGTGCAAATGAATACATAACAAAAAACTAGGCTTAAGAAATCACCACAGACAGGTGAAGTGAATAAATAATATGTGTAAATGAGTGGGGTCCGCAGTGATAGGTTGCAAGCGTACAAACTGTCATCAGTAAAGTCGACACACAAGGGATTTGAGTGAGTTTGACAAGAGCCAAACAGCTGAATAGACAACAGAATCCGTACACCTCCACAAGTGCAGCACTTGTGGGCAGGGTTCCTCAGTCTGCAGCGTGGCCACTATCTAATTTCCCAGCGCTTGTAGTGTTTTTCTGGGTTAATCACCATTTTATCCCTTGATTTAAACCTGGATTAGCACAGATTAACTTCTTAATAAATGCTACTTGGAAAAGCTAAATATTCTGATAAATGTAATGCCAACAGAAATGCCACTAGACTCACCAACTGTATATAATTAATGCGTTTTTGTGACAGGAGGTGCAGGGCTCTCTTTGCAGACTCTTGCAGGGGGAAAGCCAACCCTTGAAGCGTCTGCTTGATGTCCATGCTGATTTCTGCTTTAACCTACAGAGGGCAGTAAAGAAACACAAAATATTCAAACAGTGGGGACTTTGGGGATATCACTGAGTTCAAGAGAACACAATGTACACAAGAATATGTAAGTAACAGGGTCATGGAGTACAACGTATGGGACAAATGCTTTCAATAGATACAGGAAGGAAATGATGAAATGTTTCTCCATGAAAAACAACTTCACATCATACTATTGTAAAAAGAACGTTATCTGCTATGAAAATAGATTCTGTTTTTATTTTTTTCCCTTTTGAATTAATCATTCGATTCATTCTATTTTTTTTTGCTTTCTCTGGCTTGCTGAGTTTGTGGTTTGGAGGTACAGTATAAAGCAACTCCACATACAGGTATGTTGCCTTGGGACTGGCAGAAATAGCACCCCAGATAGGTACTCTATGTTTCAAGATATTAGTGAGTAGTATGGAAAGTTCTTTATAAAGGGAGTCCTACTGTACATGTTTGTAGTTTTAAGGGAAATCAGAGCACCTAAAGGAAACTTACATAGACATGGGGAAAACACAGAAAGGCCCCATTTGGCCCGGGACTGAAGAGTGAGGTGAAAGTCTATTTGTGAAATCCAGGGCACCAATGGTTATCTCTCAAATGAACAGATGCCACTCTTGTATCTATCTACAGAATGCTTGAAGGTGCATTATGTAACTTTTTAAATGAAAAAATAAACCTTGATATTAGTGCGTATTTGACATTTAGTGGCTCAGTGGCTGTATGGGTGCAGCATGGCACCTTTGCTGTCCATCACAGCAGTCTCAAGACACCCCAGGATCAATTGTTTTAGGGTTTCGTTCCAAGGGTGCCATGCTGCACCCATACAGCCATTAAGCCACTAAAACAGGGGTCGGCAACTTTTTGATTCGAGGGCTAGACCAGTCGCAGTATTTGGTCATGAGGGTTTTAAATTAGTAGAATTTGAAACAGTAGTACAAAATATCAGCAGTTATGAATGATCTTTCTTTATGTCAGTGAAAACAGTGTGTTCATCTGTTTTAAACTGGATTAAACTCTTAAAAGTAAGTTGGAAATTACTATTACATACTACATAAACAGTATAGAAATAGTAAGGTGAAAATATATTTATGTGGCGGGGTCCAGGTCCCCTTGGAAACTTTGAATTACACTGATGTAATTTGGTGCAATCTGGTGTATTTTAGATGACAGTATTCTATTTTTATCAGTCATATTATACAATGACACAAATAAACAAAATTAGAACACAGGCTACATTTTTATTACTTTATTCTTAAACAGCACTCACAATTTTTTAAGCTGGTATTACTTTATTTATTCATTTACTATATTCATTTATCCATTGAAATCTGACAGGATCAGGCGTATGGCCATAAGACAGTGTCAGTGCCCCCTGCTGGACACATGATGTTGAATGTCCCCTAGCGTCCGGATTGAGCATTTTCATTATTTCTTTAAAATGTCATAACTCCTGACAGGAATGGGCTAGAAACTTACTTTTTTTTTTTTTTTTTTTTGACATGTTCAGAAATGTAGGCTCTACAAGGATCTGGCCTGCACTAAAATGTCAACTACGCACTAATATCAAGTTTGTTTTCACATAAAAAGGTACAGTAAACCCAGCTTCAGGACCACAGATGCTTGAATGGGCTACATACAATCTAAACAGAAATAAGTGTAAGACATTATTAATTAGGACATACCTGCTTAACTCTGCCCTGTAAAATACAACACACAAAGAAACAGAAGATTTAGCTGTTTGTGCAGAGACACCACAGGAACAAAGCCCTGAGGTAGCTTGACCCCTGACCTCTGTTATTTTGATCCTCTGTAGTTCCTGTTCGGCCGCAGTGAGAGGAGCGGGGCCGGAGCACGATGCTACATAATGTTGGTACCCAAGCAAGCACACATCGTCCTGGAGGTGAGAGAGACGAAAGCAACAGCATCATTACAAACATGCAATAAACCAGTGCAGGCTTGAACTCCCCCATTGTAGTTGTAGTTTAGTCCTGGTTTAGACCTGATATAGTTCCAGTTTCTATCTTATTCAGTTCCTGTTTAGTCCTGGCCCTGGTTTGGAAGTTGGACTAAATTCAGGCCCATTGTGTATGTCCTGGATTAGCTGTTGTTGGCGTTACTTCAGATTATGATTTAGTCCTGGTTAAGTTTTCATATCCATCTAGAGTAAAGTAGTCCATTTCTCCCCATGTAGTTGTTAGTGGTTTGTGTTGATTTAGTTCTTGGTTAAGTCCTGGTTTTGGTACATTCAGAGTGTACTAGAAGATAAAACACTGCAGTCGGACCCCTGATGCCTCTGGGACAGTCGTTCTTAAGAGGTACATCTGTGGGACTTACAATCTATCATGACAGACAATGACCCCAATAAAATATTTATCTCAATTCAGTCTGAAAACATTTGGCAGTTGAATCCTGTTGTGTCCGAACCTCGACTGTACCAAAAAGCTCATATTTCACATGGCCCCCTCCAAACTCCTTCTTGACTGTGGCGCGAGTGGCAGCATACAGCATCTTCTGTTTGACCTGTAAACATCAGAGGGAGGAATAGTGTTGTGGAAACTACAGACAGTCATTCTTAATGAGAATTTAACATGAAATACTGTGTACATAAAATAATGCATTAGACGCGGAGCTGAAATTTTCACAAAATACTAGGGCTGAACGATTTTGAATAAATATCAAATTGATTTGATTGCAATTGAGAGATTTGAGGTTTCTATGTTTTAAATTCAAGATGCAGTTGCACAGGCCAGGAGTAAATGAGGACTAATATTACAGTGCGAATATCATTCTGGTTTGATTGTGACTAACAAATACTGCTAGAGTTCAAATTACAGTATCAGAACATACTGTATATGTAGATGTGAAAATACAAAGTAAAACAGGGCACAAGACTATGACTATTTGGGTGTAACTAAATTTTTTCCTTGGTTGCACTGGTGCGACCAGTCATTTAAGTGTAGAGCTAACAGCAGTTCTTTTAATTAACAAACTTTTTGTACCTATGGTAAAATAATAGCCTAAAATAATAATGTGGGCATGTATATTTTACGTAAAATGTATGGTTATAGACATGAAATATTTCTAGTGGACGTAAATTAAAACCAGTGCAACCAACCCAAAGAGTTGAACGTCTGGTGTCCTGTAATGAGACCCAATGGGAATGGCTGTTGTCAGAGGACATAAAGTTAAGTACCGTATTTTCCGGACTATAAGTCACACTGGACTATAAGTCGCATTTTTTGGGGGAAATTTATTTTACAACATCCGAGATCAAAAACAGACATTTCATCTTGAAAAATGTCTTGAAAAATACAGAACCACAGGCTGAATAGGTGTACGGTTTGCTAATTAGACACATTGATGGTTATTCAACTACACGAAGGATTAACAATGAACTGAAAAGGTGTCTGGTATGTTAACGTAACATATTAATTCATATATACCGTAAGTGGCACCTGAGTATAAGTCGCAGGACCAGTCAAACTGTGAGAAAAAGTGTGACTTACAGTCCGGAAAATACGCTAAGTTAAGTGGTTTATAATACAATTGTAAAAAAAGAATTTGTCCTCTGCATCCTTCAATGCTGTTGGGGCAACCCATAAGGATCAGTGGGCAGTCACATGCAGCGCACAGAGACCCAGACTATTGGAGGGTTAATCTATTGTACACGTTTTGGTTTGTTTTTATTGTATAGTTATACTGTAGTAGTAATACAGAATGCTTCTGATACAACGACTGGAGATCTAGGACCACATTCAGCAAAACTTACAACAATTACATCTGTAATACGTAGAGGTGGGCAATATATTGTCTATAAGGGAATATGGAAATTGTTGTTTGGAAGATATAGTAATTGACAATATTGAGCATATCACCAATGTCAAGAAATGACTTTTGAATTTTTTCTCTTTTCGACATAGCGACCTAAATTAATACATTTACCAGCACATTTTTATAATTTTTGAGGTTTTGCACTATTTTGCACAATACTTGTCCCCCAAATATTGAGATTTTTGTTAATATTGCCCACCTCTACTAATACATTTTGCAGTAATTTACAAATTGCTCAGGAAATTTACTTTTAATTTAGATATTTTTTCCATTATGAGACTACCCTGATTTTAGGTTAGAACAGATAACAAGCATTCACGTATATGCAACAAGAGGCAGTGTGCCATACTGGAGACTGATCCGGTGACCATGAGATGAAGACCCACTCGTAGCCCAGTGCATTGTTGGAGTCGAGGCGGTACAGGAAGTAGCTGGGCTCTTGCTCGTCTAGGAGAGGAAGCAGGAAGTGGTCGTAATCCTGGTCCCAGCTCTGCTCTGGTTCTCTGTAGGTCCCAAGAACGAGCTGCTCTGAAATCAAGACCGAACAAAATCACTAGTCTATAATCAATTTATTTTTGTACAGGGCAATAACACAACAGATATCCGACCAGGGACACAGACATGTACAGTACATGGAATTTGTGAATGTCCAACAGTCAACAGTGAAGCAGCAGATGGACAAGGCAAGGAAAAGAATCTGACAAATTCTCAGTGGTGGAAAGTAAAAGGTACACATTATAGGTACTTTTACTTTACTTAGGTACATTGTATGATGAATACATTTACTTTTACTGCACTACATTTTAGAGCCAGTATATGTACTTTCTACTCTACTGCATTTTGAAATTGGGTAAATGTAAAATGTATTTTATTTTCAAAGAGACCTCTCTGTGATGAACCTGGTTTTGACCTGGTATAGACCTGGTTTAGTCCTGATTTAGACCTAGTTTAGTCCTGATTTAGACCTGGTGTAGTCGTGGTTTAGCGCTGACTTAGACCTGTTTTAGTCCTGGTTTAGTCCTGATTTAGATCTAGTTTAGTCCTGATTTAGACCTGGTTTAGTCCTGATTTAGACCTGTTTTACTATGCCACATTGAACTCTTAAAAATACTTTTACTTTTTACTTGTACAGTACATTTTACAGTGGATACCTTTATACTTTTACTTAAGTAGGAATTTAATCCAATGCTTTGACTTTTACTTAAGTAAATTCTTGCTCGTGTATCTGCACTTTTACTCAAGTAAGAATATTGAGTACTTCTTCCACCACTGCAAATTCTTGCAGTAAAGCCCCCCATAAAGTATGCAGAGAGGCTAAGGAAACACCATCTCTCTCCGACTATATACTGTATAAAAATAATGATGCTAGAAACATCTGGAAACTGTGATTTGTCTGCACATACTACCAGTTACGTATGTACTGTATGTGTCCTGCCACTACAGCACATTCAGCCTCTGCCCGAGCGCTGGGTTTATGTGTCATTGTATATGCACAAAGGGGCCAAGGGGGGTACTGTCAAAATGATTGACCTGATTTAACACTTCAGCTGAAGACAAGCAAGAAATAGTGGTCAGGATACCATGTTGCAAAGCCTGACTTAAATCTGATGTATATTTGTTTATTCTTAATTACCAAGTGCCCAGTCAGGAGAGACATTTTCTTAGTTTTACATGTCAGATGTACTTAAAGGGCTAATGGTGACATTGGATGTAGAGTCTATGGATGACCTAAATGGACTCTTAAGTTAAGGAGTAGTAAATATGATTTTTGAGACTTTGTTTGCTTGTGGAGAATCTTTATGACCTGGAGCAAATATAGGACTTTATGTTGGGTGTGAATGACAAAAACAGTAGCATAACAAATCAATGTAATATACTTCAAACAAGAACACAGTACTTTATACTGTTACCGTCAGCGAATCAAAATAGGAATTCAGTTCTTGTCTGTGTGTGGCACAGAGGATGTGTGGAATTTATATGTTCTCCATGTGTTTGTTTGGGTTGTGGGTTTCCTACGGGTGCTCCTGTTGTTTCCTCCATCAACTCCCTATAACTCTGGGTCTGGGCACTGCGGGTGCTGCAGGCGCTGCACTGCTCCTGACAGGTTAAACCAGCAGTACAGAGGTTATGCACATTTTGAATCTAAAAAGAACCTTCAACATTGGCAATTGAGTGGCAAATCAAAGAATAAAATCATAAAATGATGGAATGCAAACTGCCATGCTGTTGTTATATTCTATTATTCTATTATGACATCACACACACACGTCTTTCAATTTCTTTCTTATTTCCTTTTATATTCAAATGTATTTGCCAATGGGGTAAGAAAATTGGTCTTGTCCTTTTGGCTGTTTTATTTTCCTAATTCAAGCGAGATTACCTTAGAATCAGTAAAAAATTGTCATGAGAATACGTAATCTAAATAAATAATATTCTCAAATCAAGCAATTTATACTCAAGCTTCATTTTTAGTTTTGTTAAAAACCATAAAACAGAACAATAATGGGCATTTATTCAATAAAATACTGTTTCTTTTAATGTTTTCATCATTTATTTGAGCTGAAACACCCAAGTCACTTTCTTTAGTGCAGTCTCAACACCCACCAGGCAGAGAAATTTGGTAAAAAATAATTCGATACCTGTTTTCGGTACCAATTTATTGTTCGATGCCGGTAGTACCTAAATTATTGTTTCGACACCATACTGGTATCGTTTAAGCCCTTTGAATAGCCTAGCCCTATGGCCTATTCAAATTTAATCAAAATTGCTATCTCAATTAAAGCCAATCTCAACAATCGTCAAGGCACTTCATAATCGTCAGTTTCACAGAGCAACAAGTAAGGTGTGAATATTTTCTGAACATAATAGGCCTTATTATTAAATATAAAATAGATAAATTAATAAAATATCAACATTGTCAGCCTGATATGTTTTAGGATGAATAATAACAGTGAAGAGTCCTTGTTGGGCATGGGGGTTTCCCAGTACCTCTCTGGCCGCAGCTATTCTGGGCACGGACACATTCCTCCTCGACGCAATCATGCCATACTTTCCATTGACCATTCTCTTCAGTCTGAAATAATGCTTCATCCTCTGTGTATTTTTGTTATTTATGTTGTATGTTTATGAACTTTATATTGGTAGGCGACAACTTTATGGCAACGGTGGCGCTCAGGTTTTTTTTTAACAGTTTTATGTAGAACCTCTTTTGTTTTTTTGGGGTGGGTACTGCCTACCTTCCCCAGTGCTATTGTTGGACCTTTTCTATGAATGGGGGGGCATGGGTACCTTGCATCTTAAAATTTCTGCTGCTTCATGGTACTACTCTTCCTTATAGGTTTCGAGGAACATCAGCACTTAAAGCAGGGATCTCCAACCAGTAGCTCGCCAGCCCTTGCCAAGTAGCTCACCAAAGGCTTACTACATTTCTACATACGCTTGATGAGTCACATTTTAGATGCATTCTTTTGTTCTGAACAAACCATCTCCAAACATTTAGGTGAATATAATAAAGTGTAAAGCAGAAACTACAGTAAATTTGTTTAATGTGTTGAATTGTCATGTTGGCAGTCCTAGAGGCCTAGTTTCACATTTTTCTTTGAAGCATAAGTAGCTCACTGCCATTTTTGTTGTTAAGGGTCTCAGGGTGGAAAGGGTTGGAGACCCCTGACTTAAAGACTCTCAAAAGTGTTGCTGTTTCTGCATGCTTAGAGATGTTTTTTTTCCAATCCCCAAATCCAAACCTTAACCCGGCCGATGTTCCCTGAGTGGGTCCATCATCAAGCCTATCCCAACCCCAATCTCAACCCCTAACCTTAGCCCTAACCCTAATCTCGAGGAGCAAACGGAACTGGTACACCAAGCTATGCTGCTGGGGAACATGTACCTCATGCGTCTGGATGCTCCTCAGGGAACATCGGGCTGAACCCTGACTGTTATACAGTATTAACTCTTGGTTTAGACCTGGGTTAGAACTGGTTTAGTTCCAGGTTAAAGCTCGCTTGGCCCCTATTTAAGCCATTGCTGCTCAGAGAATAGGCCCTAGATTACAGATTCAGACAGTCTTCATTTTGGTCTGGTTTATGCTGTTATTTATAAGTTTATTCTTGGTGTGGGCCTGGTTTTTCTCAATTTATTTATGTATTTAGGCCTAAGTTTTCCTTCTTTTAAACCTGGATGCATAAAGTCTAGCACAGGGTTGGACAACTTTTAAAAATATAGATGGCCTATCACTGTTCTGAGGTAATGCTGGGGTTACAAATTAAAACTACTGGGGAACCTATAATGCTACATGAATATAGAGACTGACTGTAAAGCTAGGGGCCACGGCAGTGATGAAATCAGCACTAGTTCACATTTCACTTTTGACATTGAAAAGCAGTGCTCAATCATGCCCAGTCACAAGTTGCTGCAAATAGACAAGTGTCGCCATCAAAGCATTGCCTATCCCGCTGTGGGACAGTCCGGCACTGGCATGGCATCCATCAAATATGAGCCTGAACATTTAGGCCCCTCTATGTACAGACAAGAGAAGTTAAGTCGTTAATCATGAGTGACTCATATGGATCAGGTCATCGTCCCAAACCGGATGTAAACAGCCATAGAAACATCAGTCATCACCCCAGATGCAGCTCTGAGAAACCCAGTGCCTAGTGACCAGCGCTGACACACATCTCACTCAGCCTCTGTTTCCTCAAAGCTGCTCAGGCCACGACAAACACCTGGGATTAAGGCGCATTTATAAATGACTAACAAGAGCTTAGATGCAGATGAGATCATTATCACTTTTTTGATTTAGTTACTAAACAGATTAATGCCTCAATAAAATAATGGTACTCACAACATTTCTTTCTGATGAAAACATTTATCCAAGTTTATAACTGACCTGAAAAAAGTCCTTATGAAGTACAATGATATAATAAAGGGTTTGGGTACTTCAAATTTAGTTTTCAAACTGTGTTCTTGTCCTGAAGGATGTTTTGCTGTTGAGAGTACAGACTACACAATTGCCTAGTCCTGATTTTGACCCAGTTTAGTCTAGATTAGTCTGTTTTGTCATTATTAAGATAAGAACAGGATCTTCATTTACGCCAAATATGTATAGGGTATAGGATTGTGAAATCCACCAGCATTGATGCTGGGCATCCTTTGTAGGCTATTTAACTTGGTGTGATGCTGTAGAATCCGGGTGTAGAATGCCCTAGAACCAATGCTAATTTCCCCTATCACGTACCTTATTGAGAAGCACATGATAATTGTTTCTGTGTATGTGGTTTTTTTGGTGTCTGTGACGCCCTTAGAGGTGACTCTGTTGTGATATTGGGCGATACAAAAATGTATTAATTGATAATAACTTTGTATGAATAACAATTACACTTGTCTTTATTATAGTATAGTTGTGTTTGATTGTGACATGATGGTGAACAAAAACAAACCTCGATCAGGATGGGCAATAAAGTTGACATTTCAAGTTTACATTTTAAGAACAGCACTGTTGATATGATTGTTATGAACATTCTTATTAACAAGTGTCTTCACAGCTAGGGGCCTATTCAATAGTCCCGACTCACTCACCGTCCTTAATGCGCACCTTGATGAGGCGCAGGGCTCCCCCTCTGGCCCGGGCCAGAAACTCCCTCAGTTCTGGCGTCACCACCAGCGCTAAGAACATGGCGGGGCAGTGGCAGCGGTCCTCCCGCCGGCTACAAAAGATACAAAAAAAAAAGGAAACCTAAAACAACACAACACACAATTTGTATATATAAAAAAAAATCAAGTATAAAGTCCAAACAATAGGCGTTAAAATATCCTTAAATTGGAAAGTTATGGATAGATAGAAGTGGGTTGTTGAGCGTGTCTGGCCTCTCTAAAACTGTGACACTATGAGAAGGGACATCGTGCAAGTAACTGGGACAGGATCATGTGCACACAGAGGCAACCTGATCACTTCAACCAAAATTAGCCCTCTCTGACTGTCCAGCCATAGGCACTGGACTGAGAACCCCCCAGCCCCACCACTGTCCCAAGCGGAGAGGAGGGTACAGGCCTACAGCTGTGCAGTGTAATTATCAGACATGTATTATCCCAATGTCGAGGAATAGCCTCAATCACTCCATGACCAGGCAGAATTACCCTCTATCGTTTATTAATTCATTTTAGACTACGAAAGTGCAATTTCAATGCTATATTGACCTCCCTTGTAATGTGTAAACTTGAAATTACTGTAATATTAATATTAATTTGTAAAAACAAGATTGGCATGTAGTCAATATTTCAATATTTTAGATGGCCTACTTAAAATAGATCTTACTCATATTTGACAGGCCCATTTGGAAATCACTTCTGATCAAAATTAAACTGTCATTGTATTGTGACAAAAAACAGTATTTGCTGTGAATATACATTATCAGATAATTTGTCTACATACTGACCAACTAAAACACACAATTTAACTTAAATACAGCCTAGAACCGCAATTGGGAATCAATTCCTTTAGTAAAGCAATATTCAGTGCAGTGGTTTTTAGTTTTAGCCACTAAATAGACAAACCCTCTTTACAACTTCAAGGTCACATTGTTTACACACATGCACTGGCATAGTGACCAAAGGACACGCTGTAACAAAGTCAAAGCCATAATTCAGTCAAGTACAACTTTGTTATTTCGCCTCTACCCCTTCTTGTTCACATTCAGCATATTGTGTAATGCGTTTCTGAGCATCAATCCGTGCTCTAAATAAAACATCTTCATAACCAATATTTTGCCACTTGGGTGTGACGAAACTTGATCAGAAGCCAGCATCACAAGTGTTCACAAAGCATAGCTCAGTGGCCTGATATATACTGCCAGGAAAATTCTTCAGGAGCAAAGAAAGACTCACTTCAGCTGGAATACAGGACAAAATTGATGTTTGTTTCAAGATACAGTGTTAACTTTTGATCAGGGACATTAGTTTGAAAAGCACAAGCAGCTTTTTTGACAATAAATGGCTTCACACAACCACTAACCATGGTTGTTGTGTCGTTATTCATGTTTACAGAAACCTTTTTTCCCTCTCATGGTTAGTGGTTGTGTGAAACCATTTATAGCCAAAGAGTTTTCTCTTTAGAAATCATTAACCGACCTTTGAGATGACTTCTGTTATGATATTGGGCGTTACAAAAATAAATTGATTGATTAAAAAGAAAACAAACTACTCAAAACTAAACCGTTTCTTTGACAATGGATTCACGCAACCACTAACCAGGAGTGAAATAAAGGTTTGTGTCATCATTCATATTCAATGAATGATTCAAATGATTTGATTATATTATTAAAATGATATTACATTATAATATATTAATAGTGCTATATAATATATGGTTACATTCCATTATTAAAGCACACGGGCAAAGAAGCTTTTTTACAAAGACAGTTTAATGTTAAATAAAAATATAAAAAACAGATCACCATGAAAATTTTCTTTGAACGAAATATTTACACATTTAGACAACCCCCCCTGTGGCATTTGCTACAACGCCCCCTCCTGGTTATTCTGGTTTAAGTCAGGCCTTTATAAAATGGCGAGTCCTCAGTCATCAATGGTTGGGAGCCAAAATGCCTAAAAACAAACATTAGAAATCAGTTAATCAAGTTTTCGCAAAGTGTACTAATATTAGAACAGGCATTTGAAAAAAAGATCTCAAATGTGCAATAAAAAGTCATCTTTTGCTATTGAGTCAATCGTTACTTGCAGCCTTAAAATATAATAAATGCTCTTGATGCATGCATTTTCAATACATACCATGTTGGAGCAGGCACTGGCAAATGTCATGAACTTAGGGTTGAACTGCAGACAGGTAATAGGTCCAGTGTGTTTCCCATCTAACAATGCCACCTTCATCCCACTCTCTGCATTCCAGACATGGATCTTTCCATCCTCTGAACCTAGAAAAACAGTGACATTTGGTTTAGTAAACACCACTTTTTGAGACAAGACAACTTCAAAGACCTAGGGACAACACATTAGTCATAGACATGTAGTATTTATTTATGATTATAACAACTCTGACAAAGCAGGTAAGCTCGTCTGTCCAACACGTGTCCCAGTGAGCCCTATGCAAATCCTTTATTTTTAGGACATTGCCAATAACAACCAACACTGGAAACTGCACGAGTTTGTTGCTTTCATATCCGTGCCGAGCATCCTGCTGTAAAGGCCTCCAGTGCCCATCTCCAGCTGGTGAAGATCATTGGGGGGCCCTCTCCCCTTCATTCAGGACATTCCACACACCCATCAGTCTCTTCAATATGCTGCAGATGGTTGAACTCAAGTGTGTATATCGTCTGCATATCTTTGGATATTACTTTGGGCTCTATAGACCATTGCACTGACAAATTTCAATTGAGTCTACATCATTTCAATCAGTGGTTCTCAACTGGTGTTTTTTTATTGTTTATATGATTTGAGTTTTATAGTATTATTTATTCTATTTTTAAATTAATATTAAATGGAGTATTTTTTTTAACATTATTGACAATAAAGCTAACTTTGAATATTGTCTCTCAGCATTGGTATATCTGTATATTTTCCAAGCTACAATTTTAATATCTATTATTAACAATAAATATTGCCACATCTACTCTATGTCCTGCCAATGACATGAACAGGGTAGGAAGCAGAAAGCACTGAATGTTGACTTACCGATCATGACAAACTGTGAATCCGGAGTAAAGGATGCCTCTAACGTTACACCTTTACCGTTATTGTAGCCCTATAGACAGATAAGGAGTGTGTGAGTGACAGTGGTGTAAAGACGACAAATGGAACAAAATCATTTTAGGTTTTAGTAAAAGCATAATCCAACAAAATCTTACCCCAAACGAGTGCAATACAGCGCCTTTAAAAGCATCCAGGATGCGCAGAGCTCCTCCGTTTGTGGCGAGAAGAATCAGTTTCCCGTCATTACTAAACTTCAGTCCGGTCCACTCACATGTTCTCTCGTACTGCAGTTTGAAAGTGGCAAATGGACCCTATTCAGAAACAGCACAGAACTGAGGTTATTCACGTATTAAGAGGTGGACAAAATCTGTAACAAATGACAATGGTTGATATTACATCTCTCGCGATAATTGCAATATCCACACACCACGCTATGAGCAATTAAACCTCGAAAGGGCTAAAGCTACCATGATCACTGCATGTTGTGTTCTATTAGTTTTTTTTATTTGTGTCTTTTTATGCATTGTGATTGTGTAATAGTGGTGGCCAAAGGAGATGCTGTTCCTTCCATTCATTCTACAATCAAGGAGTTTTCCATTTGATGCTTTAAAAAAGTTAAATATTATAACGGATATATATTGCATAATAGTAATCCATATATCTTGAATGTGAACATTTTACCTTATCAAATGACCGCAGATCATATAGCTTCACCATTTCTGAATTTATTCCTGCTGCAAAGATGAGCCCTTCTGGATCAAAAGAGCAAACTGGTTTCCCCTGTAGATGCATCAGACCCTGGAATCAAAGTCAATAATGGTTAGTCTCCCGCAGTTTGGATCAGCCACATTTTCTGAAGTAAATGCAGTACCTGACAGTTTGGAGACCGCAGATCCCATAATCTAATAGTTTTATCTAATGACCCAGATATAAATGTATCATCGACTGGAGACATGGACAAGGACGTTACCCTAGATATAACAAAAATGGATGTCAGTAGAACACAACCAGCCAATGTTATCAAAAACCGTCAAGAATGATTACCTTTTATTGTGCCCAGGAAAATATCTGATGTACTTGTTATCATGAAGTGACAGGTATCGAATAGTATCTTCGGGAAAGATAGAAATGTTAGCTTAGGCAATAACATGTTATATGTACAATAAAACTGAACATTTACATTATTAAGATGCACATTGGTGATGATTACACTCGTCCGTGGGCAAGGCAGTCACTTGTACAGTTAGCTCCTGTATGGGGCAGAATCACAGACCCACCAAACTGTACAAACAACTACCTCAGCCCAAAGAGAGCTCTTTGCAGCGGTCACGATCCCCAGGAGTGACGGTGTCTTAGCAACTAAGGGCTGGGCCACATCATAATATCGTACACTGGTATAATAGTTGATACCGTTGTGATTTCTAATACCGTGGTAGACACGATATAGTTGTCATGTGTACTACAACTGATTTTGTGTGCTGTGGTACAGGCAGGGGCGCACACAGACGCAGAAAAGAGGGAATGCTTTGAAAACCTAAAAAAAATATGAGTTGTTATGGGAGCATTTTACTATGATTGGTGAGATGCAGGTTCAAGCAAAGCAATAACATTTTATGTCAATTATCTTCCAGATGAAGCAGATCAACAGATTTAGGTGAATTTAAATGAATGAATTTAAAAGAATAAAATCCCTTTACATAAATTCACCCAGTATGCCCAAGGCAGGGTTTTTGAAGTATTTTGTCAGGTGTAAATAATATTGCCAAATATATCGTCCTGCCCTACTACCAAGTAGCAACACTTGGTAGATTATGTTGTAATCATTACAACATAATCTAACATTTCAAATGTACAAGCTTTCTGATTTGGCAACAATTGCAAATTCTGCATGAATATCTCTAGTTTCAACATAATACTGCAAGAACATTGACAAACACGTTGGTGGACATTGGACTATATCAGGAGTGCTTGGAGTATTTGGATAGGGCACCGCCTCTTATCAAAAATATGACTTCTACGGATTTATTAAACATAAAAGTAATGTATAAACTTACCATCAATTTTGTTAGAACTGTAGACCACTGTGTTAGCTGCATGTGTATACCTAATGAGATCAACTCCATATTTTTTACTGTAAAGTGTCCTCTTGGGTCTGCAATAATGAAGAAATGTAGCTAGATGAGCCATTCAGATTTCAGGGAACGGTGTTCATACACCCTCACAAAACATAATCGCATGCATTGAAAACGGGAGCATTTCACTCATTGCAAAAGAACAAACGCAGCTAGCAAGGCCTGGGTAGTTAGCATCAAAGCTAACGAGAAAAGCCAAGCTAAGAGATTGTAATACACAAAGAAGCCTTACTTTCCCTCCTGGCAGTCGTACAGGACTAGCGAATCATCGTCGCTACTAGATATAATAGTTTCACCGTTTGAACTAAAATCAAAACAATTAATTTTGTCTGAGTTTTCTCGGAACACCTTAGCTACTCTGAAACTCCGCAGCACATTGTCCGTAAGCTTCATGATGGCCTCTGTCTGCAGCGGAGGCAAAAGCTATTAAAACAAGATTGTGGAATGTAACCAGAGATGTTATAACGTGATATGTGAGATCCGACTGTGGCTATCGTTATTTTGTCCGATTTATAATTGAAAAAGCACAGAAAATTTCGTTAATACTTCTACTTCACAATTTAGCGAGAAAAGTACCGCCTTTCTACAAGCGCTGACGCGCATCTACGTACGCGCGCATGAAAGCGCCAAGCGCCGTGAGATTTGGAGTTATCGCGATGATCAGGTTTGTTTACATGGAAGTGAAAAATTTGTGGACCCTTTGCGCTTCTAAAATCAATGCAGCTAATGCAATGTTGCTTGTAGAGTCACAGACATTGCATCAAATACTGTAATCCTAAACCGATTAAAATGCGAGCAACTGTTGACACTATAGTAATTTGCCTTCTGTTTGTTTTCTGAGAACTTTCTACCTTGTGTGTATTTCAACAGCGTTCTGCTGATTCTGTGTTTTAACCCCGTTGACCCTGAACACGAGTAAAGGTAAAGAGAAGAAGCGAATGACAAAAATGAAGCTTTTGGACTAACAGGTATGTTCCAGTATTTAAATGTGTTTTACTTTTTTCAAAACTAACTGCAAACTGTATACAGCAAGCATATTTTACAAGTTAAAACATCTGACACTCAGCTGTATATTAGTTAACTTACATACTGAAACTTACATTATCTATATATCTTTATATCAATTACAGACTCACGACAACATGGACAGTGCGATTTATTTTATTTGGTCCTTGTATTACATATACTGGAAATTGCCTACGACAAAATAGATCTAGTAGTCCTTTGGCCTGTCCGAGTCAATCATTACACATAGGTACACAGCTCCAGTGAATCTCTGGTCAGATTTTCACTCACTGCCGAGCTGCTGCTGTTGTGGAGGGGGACACAGTGGTTGTTAGTTTCATTAAAATCTTTTTCTTTTTTGCAACTTCACAGGTAGGCTCTAGAAATAGCTGTACATATTTACACTGTCAACTTCTCTATAAACTGTATCACACCAGTCAAATTCACTGTCCATTTGTCAAAGAGCTTCAAGTAGTTGATTTTTTTGTTTGTTATTTGTGGTAACAAACAATATTAAAAGTACCCTTAAGTGTGTAATTTAATCTTGCATACAAAAAATATTAATTTTGAAAACTCCTATATTAGAAGCATTTTTATTGACATGTAACAACAGGACATGTTTCTTTCCTTTCCCTGGCAGGTCCAGCTCCGATTGCAGATGGCGCGTGTTCTGTCATTTCTTCGTCCGAAGCCGTTTCTCGCTCTTGTTGAAAGGAGAAAACCATTGTTCTCTAAAATGTCACTGGACTCTAGAGCAAGAGAGGTGTTTGCAACAGCTGTGAGGGCCGTACAGCCAGACACAGTGGTGCGGCAAAGTATACAACGTAAAGAAGATGTAATTACTATTGATGGACGCAAAATTACACTCAACAACAATCTGCACTTGGTGGGGTTTGGAAAAGCTGTACTGGGAATGGCTGCAGAAGTGGAGAGGATTTTGTCTGATCATTTAGTGAAAGGAGTGATAAGTGTACCTCATGGCATTCAGGACACATTACGGCAACATGGGAAAAGGTAAGTGAACTAAAGTTAAATAACTTTTTACCCAGTCATGTATATTATGTAAGACTCTCTTTCAGTCATCTATTATTAAAAGAAAACAGTTGTATTGAAGTAATGGAAGGAGCCAAACACAACTTGCCTGACGCTGATGCCCAGGGAGCAGCTGAAAAGATCAAGCAGCTCGCATCTGGACTAACTGAGAAGGATTTGCTGCTTGTTCTTATATCAGGTATCCTAATGTTCATATCTTACCTAGAATGAATGAATGAATTACAAGCTAAAAATGTCACTATCATGTCAATATAGGTGGGGGTTCGGCTCTCCTGCCTGCACCAGTCCCACCAATTTCCTTAAAAGAAAAACTAGACGTTACTCGCAGACTAGCAGGTGCAGGTGCCACTATACAAGAGCTGAACACTGTACGCCGGGCTCTTTCCCTGTTAAAAGGTGGAGGACTTGCTCATTTTGCTCACCCTGCCCAGGTAACAATTACATAATAATCTTAATATATACAATTTATACAATTAACTTTTTTATACAAAACTAATCATTTATTCTCTATGCAGATGGTGGCCCTTATATTATCTGATGTGATTGGTGACCCACTAGATTTGATAGCCAGTGGGCCTACAGTACAGACAGAACTATGGCCTGAAGAAGTTCTGTCAGTGCTTGAACATTATAAATTGTTGGACTTCGTACCTGCCTCAGTAAAGGAGGTTCTTGGGAAGCCGGGACCTAGATGGCAGAAACGACTAGAAGGCCAACAAGAGGCTCATGTTGTCAATGCTGTGATCGGCTCAAACAGCATTGCATTAAAGTCTGCTGGGAGGCGGGCAAGTGAATTGGGATTCCGTCCTGTTGTCTTGTCTCTAGGAGTGAGCGGAGATGTGAAGCTGGTCTCTCGTCTTTACGGCCTCCTGGCTCAATTCGCCTGCTCACGAGAAGAGCCTCCTCCTGAGATAGCTGCGGAAGTGCTTAGATTAGGTCCTGATGTTGGAGTGGAGACATGGGATTTGTGTCGCACCATGCAGGTTTTGGATGAGGGCCGCTCAGAAGGTTGGGGGGCCACGTGTCTCTTAGCTGGAGGAGAACCCACTGTGGAGCTCAAGGGTAAAGGTCGAGGAGGTCGTAACCAGGAGTTGGCTTTGCGGGTGGCTGTGGAGTTACAAGGCATGGATCTCCCGCCAAAAGGCCCGGTTTTCCTGAGCGGAGGGACTGACGGACAGGATGGCCCGACCGAAGCAGCAGGAGCAGTAACCGATTCTGGTTTATGTGAAGAGGCAAAATCTCAAGGGTTGAACATCAACACTTTCCTCGACAATAATGATTCTTTCACTTTTTTCTCACAACTTTCATCTGGACAACGTTTGCTAGTGCCAGGCCTTACTTGTACAAATGTGATGGATGTACACGTGCTCCTTATTCCATCACCTCCAATCAACATAACATAAAATATAAAATTTAACCATTACTCTTTAACACTTGGGTGGCTACCTACTTTCCCCATGTAAATGTATAAATAGAACATTTATTTTGCAATCAGTTACATTTAACACTCATTCAGAATAAAATAAAACCCGTTTTGATGATTCAAACATTTATGTTCTGTATTTTGTCGGTAAGTCAAGGTTCAGTGTTCCTGAAAACAATGTAAAGTCATATAACTGTGTCATATGCCCTTAATGGACCATCGCCAATAACAGCAAGTCTTATTTTTTTTTACTTGTGGTGAAATATATTCTTGAGTGGGTAGGCTGACGTGGGAGTGCTGCATTTAGTGCTTTTAAAAAGATGTAGAAAATGGGCAAAATGGTGTAAAAACCAGGTGCTCTTCAAGGATAAAAATGCAAGGGAAAATTCAAGGAAAAGGTGGCTGAGACAAAAGACCCGCGATACTCTGTTGGAAATAGATCAAGAGTCCTTTATTTAATCGAGGGACGCAAACGCGTTTTGACCACAATTGGTCTTCATCAGGGTTTCATCATGTTTTTTAGTATTGGTGTTAGTCATTTATGCAAATGCATTTAGATAAAGAACAGTATAGAAGAACACTCTTTTACTATTATTGAAAGGTAAATTATTTGATTTTATTTAAAATAAATAAAAAAAAAAAAATACTGAAAATACTTTCTGAAAGTATTTTAGATATGGACAGTTGACTTGAGTTGTCCAGCCTGGAATGTACAGAGAGCGGATCTCTGGTCGTTGTCCAGAATTTGAAAAAGTCCATTTGAACACATTCACGTTTTGTGCCCCATTGGTCTTGGATACAATGTTGACCATTGTTTGTTGAAAAGCAAGTACATGTTATTGCATTCTTATTCTCGATGAACCTTTGGATTCTCCCCTGCAGCATTGTCCCTTGAAAAATACAGAATAAACAGAGTTTTAGATGCAACATGTAACAGACTGACTCCTCTTTAGCCAGTGTATCATAGTGTGCGGCTGTGCGCCATCACATTATGCAAAATTGTTTTGTGAACAAAACAATAGTCAGGCTATTCAAACACTTACCATCCACCAAGAGGGGCTGTGTCAGGTGTGCCTCCGTTCTGGCCGGTTCCTGTTGTGTGAGTATAAGAAATATAATCTTAATAACGGTGCTAATTACGCAGTATTAAAATGCGCCTGTATATCACTTAGTTGTTTCCATCATAACCTGAAATGGACACTTACCCTGTCTGTAATACATGTCATTAACTGTGTTTCCGTAGACTTTCCAAGCAAAATGGATTGCAATGAGACTAAATATTAGCCAGCAAAGTAGAATTTTAAATATAGCAACTCGCATGTCGTTAGCAAGCCAGTCCTCCACAAACTCCGAGAGAAAAGACAAGCAGCTGTCAGCTATCCGCGACAGGAACTCAAAGTCCCACGTCTCGTCCATAGTTTGCACTTATTTTTAGTCCCAATGTTACAGTCTGATCTATGTACGAGACGGTGGAGAGTGAATTTCACGGAATGTATCCATCATCTCCGCATTGTTTTGACCATAGACGTTTTACGCACAGTAGCAGATTGAGAAGCAGGATATGACGTTCAAAACGCCACATCCGCGTCTCCCTTTTTTCTAAATTTAAAGAATTGCATTTTTTTTCTACTTATTTTTCTCTTTGTTAGTATGGTGTCAGTATGGTTTTCTCTTTGTTAGTATTAATTTAATCTAAACGTTTCCCATTGACACATAATCTTATTATTTTATTGCATTATTTTATATTTTATCATTCATACATTTATTTATTTCATGTTTTTTTCATTTTTATCTTTTAAACAAAAAACAACGTTTATTTTATTTTATTTTTTTGTTTGGCAAACCTCAGGGGGCGGGACTCATGTGACTGTGGGTCGTTCTGGTTGGCCGCTGCAATGTGTCATCAGAGATTCCGGATGTCTGTCTGTTACAGCCGCTGTAGTCGGGCAAATTTGTTTTCTGTTTCTCGTTCTTGTTGGCACCTTGTTTTTCTCTCAGCTACAAATGAAATTGTACATATCAATTTAGTGCGCCTCCCCAACATTTCGACGAAAGAAGAAGCGTGAGTTTCATTCCTGGTTTTGTTTAATTTTGCCTCAAACGCCTGCTTCACTGTTCAACTCGGGCCGTGAAATTGATCTGTGTGTTACGCTTGCTAGCAGACTGTACTAAAGATCCGAGGAACAACATTTACAAGTAGTGTCTGCAATAATCAACATTTATTTACATATACTGTCATCTAAAAAATAGCATGAATAATCGCCTTATGTATCTCATTATGACAAACTAAAGGCATTAGCCTACTTTTGTAACTCTCTTCTTGTCTAGTAGCGTTTGTGCGGTCTTTTTAGTGCTGATAACATGTCTTTCAGTTGATATCACGGAGATATTGTCCACTTAAACCAGTTTTCCCCACATCATGTGACCTAACCACTGGTATAAGTGCTGCTATTCATAAGTCTAAATCTCTGTTGACTTGGGGGGGTTGGAGCCACCATTTTTGAAATGTGGTCTATATTTTCTTAACTCATGTATTGTTTTTAAATAAAGGTGACTGGGATGGTAGCATGGAGGGAGACCGTCAACAAGAAGCAGAGGGCTTGAACATTGGTGCCCAGCCTTCTTCAAGTGAATCAGGTAAATTCATATTTCTTTCATAGAAATCACATGCTCATTTTGTAATTTGATTTTCATATTTTGTTTTAGCTCAAAACCTGGCAACATCTCTGTCCCTTTTGGGAAATCACATGTTTCCCGAGCCAGTGGAGAAAACAGACAGTAATGGTGTCAACAAGGATGGTGCTGCAGATTCAGACACATCAAGTATTACAACAGAGGAGCCTCAAAATGAATCAGGTTCTGGCCAGGTAGCAAATGCAGACACTGACAACACGTCGAACACCGAGGATGTTGCTACGGACAATAGCCAAAGTGACTCAGGTGAATTTGTTGTCACAATGTTGGCCAAGGCAAAACTTGAGGAGCAGGGTCTAGGGGTGAAAGGCCGGTCATCTCCCCTTTTGGAGGCAGGGAACCAGGACATGCCAGCCTATATGTCCCACCGCGAGGAGGATGTGACTGCAGAAAGCTGGAGACAGCACAGAAAGCATGTTTTTGTGCTGAGCGAGGCGGGGAAACCAATCTACTCTCGATATGGAAGTGAAGAGGCGCTCTCATCCACAATGGGAGTCATGATGGCCTTGGTGTCTTTTGTGCAAAGCAGTGACAATATCATCCGCTCTGTCTATTCAGGTATGAGCAGATTGTTTAGAAATATCACTGAGAAGAATGTAGTTTGATTATTTTTTGACAAAAGCTGAAACATGTATTGTTTGAAACATGTTTGTTCTTGTAGTAAGATCTAAAGGTTAGATTTGTAGGCAAATGTGGTTGTGGTTTAAAATTGAATGGCCTACTGAAATTGTTCTTATGTAGCGTCTGTATGTTGACAGCTAAAACATACGTTTATGAATGATTTACTGATATACAGTATACACTGAAGAAGAGAGGAAGGCGATCAGAGGCCTCTCTCTATCTCTATACGTGTATATCTATATGTATATTATGAGAATAGACGTTCAATGGACAAAACGTTTTATTACAGTATCAAAATAATAGATTTATTATAGATATATAATTTTATGGCTCTAGTACAGTTTAGAACTATTTTCCATAGTTCAAATATGCTCATTGAAGTTATCTATATTTTGTGTATAATTTTCGTTATTGTGCTGTGAGAGTCTGCTTCGTTTTTGCCCAGTCGTTTTATCTTTATTTTCTCTATTTCAGAGGAGCACACCGTGGTATTCCTTCAGAATGGGCCCCTGGTTTTGGTTTGTGTCTCCTGCACTCGTCAATCTGAGCAGCAGTTGCGCGGAGAGCTCATGTACGTCTACTATCAAATCATCAGCATGCTCACCCAGGCCAGCATCTCCCGCATTTTCGAACACAAGAAAAACTACGACCTCCGAAGGCTCTTGGCTGGTTCTGAGAAGATCCTGGACGGTCTTCTCAATTTAATGGACTCGGACCCCAGTTTCTTGATCGGGGCAGTGCACTGTTTGCCCCTCGCTTCATCTCTCAGGGACTCTTTAAGCCAGATCTTGCAGAAAGCTATCACGCCCAACCTCGTCTTCTCCATCCTCATCGCAAAGAACCAGCTGCTAACTATCGTTCAAGAGAGAACAGTGATCGAAGACGCCAGACTTGAACCGGCTGATCTGCACCTCTTGCTAAATCTCATAGGGGCATCTTCTGCTTTCCAGGCTGGAGAAATATGGACTCCTATTTGCCTCCCTTTATTTAACCCTGACTGTTATTTTTATGCATATATATCCTACTTGGACCCTCCCGAATGCACTGTTTGCCTATTGCTGCTCTCAACAGACAAGGAAGCTTTCTATGCCGTAGCAGAGTGTAAGCGAAAGATCGAGGAGGCCATGACGGCGCAGAACTCGCTTAGTCTCATAGCTAAAGCCCAGGCTTACAGCGTGAGCCAGGTGGGAGTTTCAGACCTCAGACACTTCATGTACAAGCCCTTTGATGTGCCAGACAACTACCGCCAGCTCTCTCAGTTCACCAGGTGTGTATTCTGTACAGGAAATGAAAAGAAAATGGGTCAATTGTGTGTCTTTACATCGAATCAAAAATAGTTGCCAAAGAAAACCACTAGATGGATCTATTTCTGTACCGTTAAATGATGGCAGTATGGTGTTGAAAAAATGTTTTTAGGTACTTATGGTATCGGTGGGAAAAAAGGTTTTTAGATAGTAAGTTTTGAAATAATGGATAGTCTTTTATGGAATAAATGAGCATTATTGTTCTGTTTTTTGGATCTAGATGACCAGTAATTTAGTATAGGTATCAAAGAGTATGTCTTCAGCCAGTGCTCTCAGTTTACGAGGTGTTTCTTTCAATCCCGATTAGTTGTCCAATAAAAGAATATAATACTCTACTATACTATAGATAGATAGTGTGCTATAGACTCTATAGCACTTTTAATTATTCTCTAAAGCAGTGGTTCCCAACCTTTTTTGCCTTGCGTACCCCTTGGGCCTTTCATTTATTCTACGAGTACCCCCTGCCTCGATGGTTTTGTTGATTTAATTAGAAGGTGAATAACTAAAACTCCTAATTATCAGTAAAAAAGACAACTAAATACACTAAAGCCCTCACTCTTTACAGTTACTTGTATTTTTTTAAGCTTTTCTTTGACTATAATGATCAAAAATACAATTTGTTTAATTTCAATTTTTATCTGAAATTAATAGTACCCCCTGCTAACCTCTCGCGTACCGCTAGGGGTCCCCGTACCCCTGGTTGGGAAACACTGCTCTAAAGCACTCAGTAATTAAATGGTCCAAAAACATTGTGTCAAAATACAAAATTGGGTCCGGGTTGAACACAAAATTGAGTCAGTATAGCTTGAAACCAGGTGGAAAACGAGGATAAACATTCAGCTGCATGTGCTGCAGCTTTAACCCCTACAATATCTCCGCATGAGTCTTAGAATATCTTTAGTATGAACACTTAATCTAATACAGAATTATCATTATAAAAGTGAGAACTTTCTCCCAAAATGAGTATTCTCCCTCCAATTTAAAGTACTTCCTCTACCTGCTATGCTATTCTTTGATCTCACACTTCTCCTGACCCATTTTTACATCATCCAAATGGTTTTCCAATCATGTACTGCATTTACAATATCTTACATGGTACAAAAATCACTTACTTAATTAACGCCCAGGTAAAAAATACCACCAAAGACATGTGCTAACTCCTCTATTTTCCCCTATTCTTTCAGCCCAGAGATGGAGGCTCCTTACAGCAGTGAAAAGGAGAAGACCAGGCTGCTGGACCTTTACCGATATATGCACAGCCGCATCCACAGCACTTCGCGACCTCTCAAGCTCATTTATCACGTGGCAGAGAAGGAAACAATGCTCGCCTGGGTATGTAGGCTGCTGTTGCCGGATCTGCGGAACTCGTGTTCACAGTTGCACCCGTTGGAATTTGACGCAACTTGGTGCAAATTGTTGTCAAATTCAACTGTGCAACCACAATTTAAAGATGCGGTCCGTTGCACAGTTGAGTTTTTATTAAGTTTAAATTATTGCCTAATAGAGGCTATGTGTGTAATGATTTCATAACACAGCGACAGCATGGTGGTTAGCATTCCATCACAGCAGCAGCAGCTAAATGAGTGGCAAGATTGAATTACTGTTCTTTGATTTTCCACTCAATTTGCAATGTTGAAGGTTCGACTATTTCTATTTAGATTTCAAATGTGCATAACCTCTACTGTGCACAATAGAATTTCTACACAAATTGTGCCAGGTTCATAAGTAAGTACAACTTCCACACTGTGATGTTGACCACACAGTGTGACCACAAACTGCATACTAAAAAAACTAATCAAAAACCAGCGACTAATCAAAAAAAGCGGCTGAAGTTTGAATAGATACATGTATATAACATACAGAAATGTCATAAATCATGACTATATGAAGTCAATATGTTTATCCAAAATGGATACAATTAAATTTGCCACATCTACTTCCATGTGATGAATAAAACAGTACTAGCAAGCAAGGGCATAGGACTAAACAAGGACCTAAAGTAGATGGGCTATGTGTTAATTGGTTATGTTCACGTTACATAATTCTATTTCAGTTTGAGCAGGTGCTAATACAACTTTATGGTAGAGAAAGAAAATTCCAAAAAAGAAAATTGACTGTAGTACTTGTTGTACTTGATAATCATTTGGTAGTGTCACAAACCTGCCATATTAAAGGTACACCGCATAACATTTCACCCCAAAAATATAATGAACTACATTTGACAAAAATATAATGAACTACAATGAAGCATTTATTTCAGTACAGATATTTTTTATCATTTAAAAATTCCTAAAAAAAATGACCAAACAAACGTGTGTCTTTGCTCTGAGCGGCTCACCTCTGCCAAGACCTGACTTGTGATTTTCCTGGGAGTGGGGATGTCTCCAGCTCGTCTCCATGGGGATGCTGACTTAAGACAGCCAAATATGAGATGTAAACATGTTAAGTCCTCATCCAAATACATTCTTTGTTTACTCACTGAGAAAATACAATTTTCTGGCCATTAGGAGTATGTTTTGTATTGTTGGCAACAGTATTATTGAAAATGTTACGCAGTGTACCTTTAACTCATTGACTGCCAATGACTTCTATAGACGTCAATTAGGTTTTTTTATGGGGCAGGGTGGAGAGTCATTATAAACAACTTTGGATCACATGGTACAAGCACACACGGGGAGATCCAGGGGAGATGCATCATGGGAAAAGGCGAGGAAAAGACCAGACATAGGGGGAGAGCGGCGCACGTAAAGCAGCTGAGGAGGGAGCGGGAAGAGTGCTCTGCGCGATCGGCAGCTTTTTCACGGCTCAGCGGCTCTAAGTGTTTTCTGTACCTGTCTCTTGCTACTTTTATTAAACCTCTTGCAGTCTCCTGCTTTTCAGCAGGTTATGCACAGATTTATGCACAGGGAAATGCGCCATGAATGGGCAGAGATTTTTTCAGACTTGCACCCAAATAATATTATTTCCTGTGCCAGAATGTGAGACTGAACAATTTTCTCTCCAAAATGTAGAAGTTGAGGCCGTTTTGGACGTTTCTGTGGAGTTTTATCTGCATTTGAAAACACATAAACCACCTGGAGTTCCACTGTTGTCCACACGTCTGTCTGCAATAACACAACACTCCTGTGGTCATATAGTACTGTAAAATAATTCAGTGACCCTCTAGATGAACAGACTTAGTATTTAGTACAGCAGGAAAATATGGGAAAAATGTCCCTGATGGCTTTAACATCTATATAAAGCCTTTTCTCATTGTTGTTTCTGCTGTATTATATAATGAAAACACTTTTCATTATGTTTAAGATGTCACTAAAGCAAAAAATAATATCAAAGACATTTTTCTGCTTGAAATGTTGCTATAAAAAAAAACAGCATTTTGGGTGATTTCACCTTTTTTCAACTGACAATTACAAAAGAATGGAAAGAGGTACAAACAACCTTTTTTAGATGAAAGAAGAGAGTCTAATCTTTCTTTTGGTAGGTTTGGTGCTGACATAGACCTAGAACTCAATTTTCTGTGGGTCTTGAAAAAACAGTAAAAATGCTTAAAAAAAAAAAAAAAACCCTCTGGCAGTATGGGAGAGACTGATTTGAAAATGGCTGGCAGTCAATGAGTTAATCTTATGGCTGAAAGTTCTTTCTACTGGCCAACATTATGTGCATGTCACTACTTTGGACACTGTTAGGGGAAAGTAATTAGACAATAGCTCATGTGTGCTCACAGAGAACTTTGTGACCATTTTTGTTTCATGTGGATTGGCCCAGGAAGAAACTAAACATATAAATCTTCACTTTGACAGTCACCATAGCTGCCCTCCTCCTCAATTTTAAACTGAAGGCTGTTTAGAATATTGTGATGTCACGTGAATGCAAATTGAGTTAGTTAGTAAACCACGTTTTAGCAAGCTACATTGTTTGAAAGGAAGTCCTAGCTTGGAGACATACCCACGTTCAGCAATATATTTCTTTCTCTTTCCATTTCAGGTCACGAGTAAATTTGAGCTCTACACCTGTTTTAGTCCCCTGGTAACTAAGGCCTGTGCCATCACCGCGATCACTAAACTCCTGCGGTGGATCAAAAAAGAGGAGGAGCGCCTGTTCATACGGTACCCCCCGAAATATTCCACCACCCCGAACCCCAGCAAGAGCTCCCGAAGTGGCAAATCGGACCAGCACGACTCCACGGACAATGGCTTCCTGTCTCTCCTTTGAGCTCCGTCTAATTTCCATGCCCATTGGACTTAATAGATGCTGGAGGAGACCGCAGTCCAACATTAGTTTTGACACTATTTAACATTATAAAAGAGCTAGTGTTATCGTTTAACATGAAGGCCCGCTGCAGTCGAACCATCATTGCTTTCAATTTAAAATGGTCAGGGCAAAAATAATAGCATTATGTGAAAATAGTTTTAAATTGAATTGTGGTCCAGGCATCACAATAGTATTTTTAAAAGCTTTTTTTAATGTTTTATTACTGCAATTAGACTCTTTCTTACAGAAGGTGAATGTATTAAGACGACTATTTAAGATTTTGATGCAATTCATGGTTTCTTTGTGAAAATCAGTATGTGTAAAAACAAAACAAAAAAGTTGTTGGCGAGTAACAACCGCTACTGTTTCCGTCATCTATTTTAAAGTGGACGAGCAACTGATGCCCCGTGGTAGTACAAGGCGTTTCTTTGTTTAGCATATCTGGAAAAACGACTGGAACTCGCAGAGCTGGCCTGTGTGTCTTGTGCTTACATACAGTTGCCCAATATTTAAACAAGCCGGTTTGCTAATCCCTCAACGGCTTCAAATTCCACCCCTGTATTGAGATAGATTTGTTTCCCAATTTGAGAAAATAGTTTAGTGGGGGGGTTGGGGGTCCGCTTCATGTTCTCATTGTCCCTTTGTCACAGATAGGAAATACCACTCACTATTGCAAATACTTAACGGTCTCATGACTTGTAGCATTTAAAGTCATAGCTCGTGGAAACTAGTTTTGCAAAGATTGTCTAATAAGATGTGATATGAACTTAATTTAAGTATTAAGGATGTCTACGTACAGTATAAATAAAACAATCCTGGTTGCAGAAAGCTTGGTCTTTGTTTCCTCTTTCTCCTAGCGTTGAGCACCACTCACAAATCCACTACAGTAGCCATTTTTCTGTGTAATTGGGTTGAATCAGGAGGGACATCTGTCTTAAAGTCCCATTATCCGACATTAGTTGTATTGCCACATGTTGCAGTAGATTTTTGTTCATTTCTGTCATAAACCGGACACCTTATTATGAAGTATGCTTTGTGGGGCAATATGAGGGATGCATACCAGTAATTGGTGGCTATCAAATCAAAATATTTTTTTTTTAAATGGTGTCAATTGGCAAATAGCACGATTATGATTTGTGTATTAATCGTGCTAACTAAGTAGTTGCACTGCAAAAAATGTACTAAAATGGTTTTCTCTCATGTTTTAATATGTGCTACTGCAATACTGAGGCTTTTGGCTGTAGGATGTGCTCTTTGGCTTAGAAAAAGGTTCTACAACTAAACTTGGATTGCCTTAAGCTGCATATGAGGACACAAAACACTAGTTTAACTTGCCATTACTAATTTGAATGAACATCCAGATGCAGTCACAGGTTGGAGGTTGCAGCACTTGATTGGGAACAGTTGCTATCTAGATAACAATAATAATGCTTTATGTTCATTTCCACACTGGTAATTATTATTTTGCTAACTCCATGTGTGGGGCTCATTCTGTCTTTTTGGGGGGGATTTTCATCTTGAGAACCAAAACAAAAACATCTAAACTTGAACAATTCTTACGTCATGTAAAATGTTTTCATAATTGATCAACAGTTCAATGGTTGACAAAGCCTGATAAATCATGGTCGTTAGAGATTTCTTGATAGATCCAACTTACTGTAACTGTCTATCTCAGTGTTTCACAACCGTTTTAAGCCATGGCACATCTTTCCATGGCACCCAACTAATCAAAAATGTGTTGAAAATGTATTGAAATATAATGAATATGTAGTAAAAGTGTACACAACGCTATATTCTTGCAGGAATCTTTTCAGCAGTCATGCTTGAATAGCCCACCATAAAGCTGGCCACACACTAGAGGAGTTTTAGCCAGATCATTAGTCTTTCTGAGTCTGAGGAGGCGTGGCTCAATACAAACTTTCTCTCATGCCATGATCTGTGGGACTCCTCATGTGTGTGTATGTGTGTCCTCATGTCTGTCCTTTAGTGTGTGTGTCTGCAGCACCCCTGAAGATTCCTTACGGCACCCTGGTTGGGGAACACTGGTCTATCCACCTCGATGTGTGAGAATCCCTATTTTATTACAATGGTTATAAACATTATTTGGTTTGACCCTCATGTGTTGACCTCATCTCTGGGGACACAAATAGGTCATGTTTGTGAAATATTTCCTCCATACACCATCTTTAAAATGTGCACATTCAACTGATGGTCATTTAAAATCCACGTGATCCGATATCAAACAGAATTTATTCTTGTGAGAAAATGTCCTTGGTAGATTTATAGATCAGGACCTTTTATGACACAATCAAAAATCCCCATAACACCCAAGTCACTCAAGTCGTGAGTTTGGTCACGTCGGTCGACAGTGCTCCAGTCCAATCAAACATATTGGTGTGTATAGCTTCACTATTACAAAGATCTACTTAGCATTGTACATAAATCTCAATATCTTTTAAATAACACTCTTTAACTGCCACAACCCATAAATTAAAATCTAAATTTGATTTGCATTCCTTAAATTATTTCATGTAGGTCGATAAAAACGTACTTTTACATATTTACAAAACTATACACATGCACCTTTACTACATTGACTTTTTACATATCTGTATATTATCTATAAAGGCGTCGCTGCCACTCGGATATGGCCCTAAAAAACACTCTTTTAACACAGACTGTGCTTTTCTTTTCAAATTTGCACAAACCGTTTTTCAGTGAGAGACAGACACAAATAATCAGCGTTTTTCTAGTGGCTTAACATCACACTAACCACGAACTGTAGCTGCACCAAGAGTCTAGGATACAGTTTCACAATATGGAAAAATAATATAGACCTACACCATGTCATACCTGGACTGACTTTTAGTCAAAAGTTATAATATATTTTCATTCATCTTCAAAAGCACATAATGTCTGATGTTTCAACTTTGATACTATTCTAAAATACTTGCAAAAATATTTGTAAAAAGCCACAGAATGAGGACAAACATTAAGGGATTCACAACCATTAATGGCTTTCTGTGTCACATTTGTAATAATTATTCTTGTGAGCCAAAAATATCATTAGTGTGTCCAGATATGACATGCGCCTCATAAGACATGTACCGTTGCATTCCTTGACACAAGGAGCCACTTCAATGGCCAACACAATATAAATACATTTGAATCAAGACAATGACATTTAGATATTTACAGTTTTCTGGCCCAATTTGGCCTAAAAAAAAGAAACAAAATGATCACACTGAAACAGTGGTATTAAGACATTTTGAATATGACACAAGAATGGACAAATAAATCTATGACATATCATCAAGCTTCAATAAAACCTTCTGAAATAAGGCAATCCTTTACTATATAAAACCATCAAAAGTTATATTTCATGATCACTGCTTGGAAAAAGTCACCTTCAGGAGTCTGTGATACAAACTGAAGTCATATAAAATTGGAGGGAGTGAAGTTTATGTTTCCTCTGACGTGGTTCAGATGCTTTATGGCGCGGTTGTAGGCCGTGTGCACAGACTTACGAACACTGGGCTTCTTTCCCTCCATTAATCTCAGTTTGTCCAGTGTGTCGTCCGCCCCAAGTGGGACCAGCTTGTTTCGCGGGAGCCACTGCCTGAAAATCAACATGAAGCTTTTAGACAAAAGGGTCATCATGATGCAGTGTTTCAGCCTGATTAACTCTGTCTATCTGGTCTCACCACGTCCTTTTGGCGTCAAAGAACAGCACCAGGAAGAGCCTTTCCTCTCCTTCCGTCTCTCGGCCCTCTCCGAGTTTGAGCACCTCCACAGGAGGCACGGGAATAGGGATCCCATTGTGGAGCAGTCCTTCCTGGGGCATGTCTGGGTCAACAATCTGCAACAAAAACTCATGTCACTGAATTACTGCCCTATGAAAAAGGCCACCACACTCTTTCTCCTTCATGTCAACTGCAGAACATGCTAAATCTGCAGCTCAAATCAAACCAGTTCTCACCATAGCTGGGTATGAAGGGTACCCTCTGGATTTGGCCCAAACTAACTCCAGAGGTGTCAGCTCTGAATCGTTTTCTGATGATAGTGAAGACTGTGCTGTGAACAGGCAAAAATAATCTCCATATGAATCAATTTAAAACATTAAAATATGCAATGGGTATTATATTTAAAGAATAGTTTTAAACTAGGCTTTATGAAAGATATTGGTGTAGTTCAATACACACCAACAGAGACCTCTCCATTTTCACTCTCTGGAGCTTTAGCCAGAGCTGGTTTCCCTCTGCTGCGTTTTGGAGGAGGACTGTAGCTGCAAAATCCACAGATTAGGACTCAGTTCATATTAATGGGAACTAACACTTCAGTTTTACTGAAAACTTACTCATCCTCTTCTTCATCTTCATCATCTTCTTCTTCTTCATCTTCTGTGGAGGTGTGCTTCCCATTGGTCAGACCTGACATAAACATTTCAATATTATTACATAAAGATGGTCATTAGCCAGCATTTATCATTTCTATATCCATACCTTCTTTATTGAGAATTTGAGATTTCTCTGCTTCTTTGTCTAGGCTGTGACCTCTTGACCTCAGGTGGTGCGGTGGAGAAGGAGGCGTAGGAGATGGCGTTGGTGGTAAGGTCACGTTGGTTAAACTTGGTGATTTTGGACTGTCAGGAGGGCTGTCAAGTCCATTCATTTTCCCTTCAGATTCTTTTCCATTTTGTTGCACCTTATTCTTTGCCATCCTGACTCCATTTTTGGCTTTTTTGAAGAGCACAGAGGTCCGGCGCCCTACTCCGACCATAGGCTGAGATGGTGGGGTACCGAGGGGTGTGGCTTCGAGCTCCGCTTCCTGCTGAGATGACCGTGTCTCTGCTACCTCTGCCTCATCCTCTCCATGGCTTTTGCTGCCGCTGCGGGACGACCTCTGACGTTTGTAGGAGCGGCCGGGTGACCTCCGCCCCCCAGAAGCGATGCTCAAGTCGGGAGGCTCCAGCGGGGCGTCACCAGGCAGTGGCGAGGACACAGGACAGGTGAGTTCTAGTATGGGAGGCGTATCATCTAGAGCACAGAGATCATTTGCATGAGTGGTTCAGGTGTTAGAGCGGAAGTCGCATAACAATAAACAAAGCGCAGAGGGCCATCAAAGAAGTTGTAGTACGTCTTATGTTTTTATCGTATTTCTGTGCATTTACAGTTGTGCTCAAAAGTTTACATACTCTAGAACAGGGGTTTTCAACTGGTTGTTCCCCAGGGACCACCATTCAGACTAAGCCATAGTCTGCGGCCCACTGCGTGTGCGTGTGTGCAATATATTTTTTGTGTGGGGGAAAAAAAGAGGGTTATATACTTTATTTCACAATGCTTTGTGTTCTCAAATGTTTAAAATAACATAAGTAGAATTATTAAAAGAGATATATCAACTTGATATATCTATGTCACGGACCACCAGCAGTACTGCCACGGACCACCAGGGGGCCACGGACCACTGGTTGAAAACCTCTGCTCTAGAATGTCAGAACACAAAAACCTTTGTTAGTGGTTGCGTGAAGCCATTTATTGTCAAAAAAACTGTTTATTTACGCGTTTCAACTAGAAACTAGCCCTGATCAAAAGTTTACATATTGTGCATCTTGAAACAAACTTTTTTTTTTAAGAGAGTCCAATTTTGAGTGCAAAAAAAGTTGTTTGTGTTAAAATGGCCAAAAGATTAAAAGGGTATGTAAACTAATGAGCACAACTGTATATGGATTGAAAGCTAAATGCACAGTTTTGGCCAATGATATTAAACAATATATAAAAATATATTAAATATGTTAAATGATATTGGCATTGGAACAAAGAATGGCGCCCGGAGGAAGTTAAAGACAAATAAATTATAATGAGGAAGATTTTTGTCTTCTTTTGGCATATTGTTGACCAAGAGCCATACAAAATATATAAACAATATATAAAATATAAAAACAGATGTATTTAAAGCAGCTATCTCCAACCAGTAGCTCGCCAAATACTTTCTACATTTCTACATTAGCTTCATGAGTCACATTTTGGATGCATTTCTGTTGTTCTGAGCAAAATATGTCCAAACATCACAAAGGACAAAGCAGAAAATACTGTAATTTTCTTTTATTGAGTTGAATGATCTTGGCAGTCTAGTTACATGTGTTTCTTGGAAGTATAAGTAGTTCGCTGCCATTTTTGTTACACAAAAGTAGCTCGCAAGGTAAAAAAGGTTGGAGACTCCTGATTTAAAGCAACACTGCGTAACTTTTCAGATTTAGCGCCTCTAGAGGCCACAAGTGATACTGCAGTGTCGCTTAAATGCCTGAGCAGAAATTACAATATGTTGCAAATAGTGAATAATATAATATTAGCCCACGTAGAGATGAATATCCTCCAAGTATAAAATAAGTTATGAATGAGTTTGTACTCTCATTTCACCAGAGTCAGTAGCGCACTAGTGTCCTCTTAACCAAATCCTTTGTGGTATCTGAAGAGACTTTTCTCACTGATACTGTACATGTAATTATAATATGGCTGTTTTCCCTTGCTGCGAGTATAGTTGTATACTTAACGTAGATTACCTGGGCTTGAAATGTCCTTCTCCCCAGTCCTTTCTTTTCTCTTTCTCCTCCCTCGCTCCTTCACCGGCTCCTCCTCCTCGTCATCCTCCTCTTTCTTGACGTTTCCGTTGACCGTATGCTGCTGTTGGCTCATCTTCTGTCTGAGCGAGTTGATCTCTCTCCGCAGTAACCGAGTACGCTTGGTCCGACCGCCGCTGGTTTTCATTGACGACACCATGTCTAATTTATCCAGTAACGCTTTTAGCTGCTCCTCTGTTGTCAAGTGCAATCTGTTCTCAGGCTCCAGCAGGGAGTCAACTAAAACAAAAGGGAACGTTTAAATTAGTCAACAGTGAAGAAGAAATAGATTACTTTGAATGTTGCACGGTTGTTTGGCATCTTCATATATTAGTAACTTGTTAAAGTATCAGGACTTTCACACACGACTATACTGTATATAAAACAATCATAAAAAGGGAATTAAATGATTGTAGGCAAAGACTCTTCAGTCTTCATCTGTACTCGTAGTTGAAGTGTAGGACGTTACAATCTTAGTCCATTTTGCTGAGGAAGATCTTTGGACAAAGGTCGAAACGTCCTACACTTCAACTACGAGTACAGATGAAGACTGAAGAATCTTTTCCTACGATGGACAACTCCTGTTCGACTGAGAACCTACACAGACAAAATAAATGATCGTAATTTCTGTGGAAATTGGCTATTTATTGGTTTCAGTCACATTTCCATTCCTGTTATGAATGCCATTTTAAGAACTTTAACTACTTGAATGATAGAACAGCAATATTAAGAGTTGTTTACAGCTATAGAAAGGATACAAATCTTACATAACTTGTTCAAACCATTGGATAAAAAGCATTAATGAGAACATTACAGATACAGAATAAACAATTTTTGAGACCAAGACATTTCTCAAAAGTGAAATCTCTATTTTGAAGACAATGACTGACAAGAATGCTTAATCACGCACGCTGGCTATCTTGTTTCATTGAAATTATACAAGAATATAGATCAAAAATGAGACATACAGTATCTACCTATTCATCTGGTAGCATGATATTAAATTAATCTTAATTCTTACCATCATCCCATGTGCAGTTGTAGAAGCCAGGCTTGTTTGTCTCCTCTGGGAGGTGCATCCCGGTGCCAGGGTCCAATCCGATGTTCTGAAACTGCCTTTGGGCTTGTCTGAGGATTGCGCCCCCTATGTCTTTCATCTGTAACGCTGTCTTATGAAACATGGTGTCCTTGGAGTTGTACTTGAGACAGTTGGAGATCATGAGCTCAAAGTCCGTCTCCAGGTCTGAGATGGTCGCGTAGCTGTGTGCCTCCAGCTTGGCTCGCATCATGGCCAAGTCCATGGGCTGGGAAACAAACTCCAAGTAATCTGGGACCTCAATTGATCATAGAAAATTATCTTAGCTTATGGCAAATAAGTCAAAGTTTATGCTAAAGTATACATATATAAAAACTGTCTTCACCAACCTCGGAGAGATTGACGGGCTGTGAGAAGATTTTACTCGTGTCCTTCTCTTGAAGTTGGTCCAAAGTGGTTCGAAGGAGCACTAATGTCGGGGTCAGCTTTAGCTCAAGAGCAGCTTGTTGAATTTTCGTCTGTGAGGAATAAGTGATGTACAGATATGAAGAAAGTAAGAGAAACAGTTCTATACATGTACTGAACTTTTTACTGTAGGAATTTGCTAGAGCACTTTTATAGTCGGACTTGGGTGCATCATTATTATTGACAAAGACTGTGGAGATGTCACAAAAGAATTGTTTGTGTCCGCCACTGTCTCCTGTATCCCACCTGTTCTCTCTTTAGCCTCTCTCGCTTTCGGATGAGCTCGATCAGAAGCCGGGCTCTCTCCAGGTCCTGCCGGAGTTTCTGCCAGTACCTCAGCTCCTCCCTCGCCGCAGACAGCTTCTCATCAGGCTCCTTCTGTTAGACACAAAACATAGAGGGGATTTAAGATAAAGAAGTAATTGAATCGAAATTTTAATCAAATTGTGATTAAATGGTCAATCTCTTTTTAATCAGGTCTCCAGCCAATCCTGTGGCAATACCATTGTTCGAGGTTTGAAGGAGTTGTTGTAAATGTTTTTTGTAAGATAATCTCATGAATCATGTCAGTGACAGCCATACTTCACGAACATCAAAAAATTGAGGCGGTTCAGTAAAGTATATTAATATTTTTTGTCATATCCATCAGCCCTAATCATTGTCTTCATTTATTGTAGGTAAAAGGCTTTATTTTGCCACTTGAAATTTTAATAATTGACATTTTGTATGCAATGCATGTTTTTGAAAAATTGTCCATTATTGACCTGTTCAGTGGCTTTATGAGCTTGCATATGGGAGTGGAGTCGTCGAATCAAGGGCATCCCGTTTCTGGACTGCCGTTTGAGTAGCCAGTAGTTATGGAGTCTCTGCATGAACTGATTCTTCCTTTGAACATTTACTCCTGTGCAGATCTTGTTCAGCCTGTAAAAAATAGAGATTGGTGTTTTATTTGTTGCTAGTGTAGCAGGTACCCGGCATCACACATTTCATACTGTTCGCCTGTTGTTTGAAACTGGCTTCTCACTAGACACTACAAATAACAACATGTAAACAAACAGCCCTTCATGATGACATAATTGGGCCGCTGCTTGGTCGGTTTGTGCAGGTGTGAGTGCGGGCCATTCGGGAGAAGCAGACTCCTCCCCATTTGAGCTTGGGAATTGTGCGGCTTGAATGGACAAGTGTGAGTGCACCTGAGGAGTATGACGATACCAGTTTCCAGAATATTTTTTCACCAAATGTGGAACCCATTTTTTACTGTTTAAAGGGACTCTACGGAAGTTAAAATTTTTAAAAAATAATACATTTTCCACCCCCTACATGCTCCAGCAATGTCCCGCGCTGTACTGTGAGCCCACACCTATCCCACTCAATTACCGCTATAAGCCTGCACCGTCACTAGAAAGTTGCGTGTTCGGGCCGAGGCAGCAGTCATTCACGAGCTTAACATAGAGACTGCAGTTACGCGGACGGCCAGAGGTGGCAGTCACGAGTATGAAAATGATCAAACTCCGTTGAGTCCCTTTAAAAAAAACAAGAAAAAAAGACACGAATAACCTCTGACAGCCCAGCAAATAACACGGTAATAGGATGGACATAGCATTGTACCTATTATGTAATAATAAAATGGCAATTATGGTAATAATTGGAAACATGATACATATCTAATTGTATTCATTGATCAAACCTAACCCACGCATAGTAAAAACTATGAATGAGCACGAAACATAGTGTATTTTCTTGGTTAGGTAGCATCCTTTTTTGTCCGATTACCACGCTGTTACTATGCTGTAGAGTAAATGGGTGAAGTAAAGTTCTTACCTGTGAGAGGGGATCTGAGGCACCAGCAGCACAGGCACATTGGACCGCCGCGTCCCTCCGCCTTTATTCCCCTTCTTCTTCTGGCCTTTCGTACCTTTTTTATTCTGTGGCGACGGCGGACTTTGAGTGTACGATCGTTGCCCCCTGTTTCCCCTCCCTCCCACCAGCCGCCCTTCCACGGACTCATCTCCTGATCCGTCTCGTTTCGCCCCGACCGGAGAATGGTGCTCACAAAACGCGGTCTTCTTTACTGAGAATGTCGTCCCGTTCACCCCCGTCTCCCGGACTGGGTCTATCTTCATGAACAGACCAGCTTTCTGGGCACAGGTGACATGGAAGGCCCTATAGCAGTTAGCTTTGTGGCACTGTATAGATGCACCCCTGCCCTTTTGTTTACACAGATAGCATGTTAGCTTCCAGCGGGCAGGGGGAATGTTCTTTATCCCTTCAACTGGCTCCAAAAACACTGTATTGGCAAAGCAGACCTCTGGTATCCATATGGCACAAACTACGTGAGCCCAGCGCCCGTCACATGTTTGCTTGAAGGCACCTCCTCGATTGGGACAGAGAACGCAGTCAACAGGGCGGGAGGGGGATTGTAAGCAGCATCGACATAACCACTGGCCTTCTGGGACATACGGTACGCCATAGCACTCCTGATGCACTGCAAGATTACAGATATCGCAAAACAAAATGACGTTACTGTTTAGGCATTCGTCATCCAGGCAAACGCAGCAAAAGGCATCCTCGTCTACAGAGCATTGTGCCAAGGCTTGACTGCGGGATTCCAATATGGACTCCCTTTCCAATCGATCGATGAGCAGTTCAAAAGTGTCCGGAGGTACTGAGGCTACACCATCGTGCACTCGCTTTTGGTTGACCATTTCTAACCAGGCTAGGTCTTCTTCATCCAGATCGTACTCTGCTACATTGTCCTGTTCCTCGCTTGTTTGTTCTATGTAGCGGTAATAGGCTGATTGCAAGGGAGGCGCATCTGAGAGGCTTACGGACTTCAGCAAACGGAATTTAGGTTCAGGCAAAGATGATTGGTGCTGGGATGGGTTCGTATTCGATGTTTGCTGATGCGACCGCTGTTGATTCTTTCCACTTTTCTTGTTTTTGTTATTATTTACTACTTTCCGGCATACTCTGGTTTTGCTTTGGCACTTCTCCTCGCTGTTCTCCTTGTTGCTGTTGCACTCCACAATATCCTGCGCTGTCATCTCATCATCAGTTATAATGGGCAGGAGGTCAGAAATGTTAATGCGGTGGATTCTTCCCTCTAGGTCGACTTCCACGATTTTCTGTGCTTGTGCGTAGGTGAGAGTCTCGCGGGACGGAGATAGCTGGAGTCTATAGGGGGAGGGGGGGCGAGAGGCACCAGAGCTGCCCCTGCCCCGACCTCGGCCACGACCTCTGCCCCGACCCATGTTCGCCGGAGCTGTGGGCGTCTCACATTACCGCCTCTGCGCGTGTAGGAAGTACACCTGCTTCTGAAAGACATGGAAGAAATATGTTTCTATGAGCATTACCTATTACAGGTGAATACTAGGGACAGATACAGACTGCAGCTCATTGTGCATGCTGCTGAGAAGGTTGTACACTTCCATCTCTCCAAGACCTGTATGTCTCCAGGACCCAGGGGCGTGCAGGTCAGATCACAGCTGACCCTTCTCACCCTGGACACGATCTGTTTGACTCTCTCCCCTCAGGGAGGAGGCTACGGTCCATCCAGACTAGAACCTCCCACCACAAGAACTGCTTTTTCCCCTCCACCATTAATAACTCTGTATCAGACCCATGAACACTTAATAACACTTTATCAGGCCCATGAACACTTAATAACTCTGTATCAGACCCATGAACACTTAATAACTCTGTATCAGACCCATGAACACTTAATAACTCTGTATCAGACCCATGAACACTTAATAACTCTGTATCAGGCCCATGAACACTTAATAACTCTGTATCAGACCCATGAACACTTAATAACTCTGTATCAGAGCCATGAACACTTAATAACTCTGTATCAGACCCATGAACACTTAATAACTCTGTATCAGAGCCATGAACACTTAATAACTCTGTATCAGACCCATGAACACTTAATAACTCTGTATCAGAGCCATGAACACT
>OMNZ01094588.1:0-18594 GCA_900303255.1 Lesueurigobius sanzi
GGAGCCTTTGCCGAGAGGTGACACAAGGTAAGATGTGAGAATGAGGGAGAAGGGGTGAAGGTTAGTGGCTGGCTGTAATTACAAGCTTTGAGCGACATGTTTGAATTATTTTTATTTAGTAAAGATGTGGTAAATATTGCTGATTGCATTTTTAACCGGTATTCTCAAATTGAAGAACGTAATGTCTGGTCATAAACTGTGTCCACTGACTTCTCTGGAGCTGCAATGTCATTGTGGAGACTTCAAACTACTGTTGAAATGCATTCACCTATAGCTGCTGGCATGATCTGTGCATCAATGAGACACTGTCCCATAGAGGAACATTAGGAAGGGGCTTATATTTGCAAAGAGTGACAACTTTTCAATCGTTACCTTATGATTACGTTGTCTTATTGTTTAGAACCAGGTGGTTATGGACAATAGGACAATGGTTATATTATGAAATGTCATTTTTGTTGAGTTTGCTGAGTTGGCTTTGTATGACGATTGTTTCCCTTCGTGGCAGTGATTGTTGAGAGCAGCTACATGAAACTGGCCCATAACAAGTTCTCTGACAAGGGCATGACTCAATGTGCGCAGTAAAATATCCCACATAGACAAACCTAATGGATTTTTACTTGCAACATAATTCATTTAAAATCTAAACCAGTGTTAACTTCAAGTCAATAGTTGTCAGCTATATGTTTGTAGTTTCTGTTGCCCTCCGTGAACTGTTGCTGATCTAGTCAGGTTTGTACCAATAAGATAAAAAGAGATCAAGGGGATCTGTCTGCCTCAGACCATAATAGACGTCATAAGTATGTATAAGTCCGCAGGGTTCATCCATAGGAAGAGTCTTACTGTGCCCTGGGCCCAGGCTGCATTTAGAGTAGCCCGGTCCTAAACCTCTCGCTGGCACCCTGGCCCCGCTCGTCCTAATCTGATGGGGGCAGCCAGGTCAACAAGAAATAGATCACTTTGGGCCAGGTCAGACGGTGGCTGTTTAACTATTGTTTATTTTAGTTTTTGGACAAAATTTTTGTTCCACAGTTTTAAGATTTATATTGACTTTTCATACTTTTCATATAAATTACACTTCAGAATAGGCAAAGATTCTTCATTGCATACGATGGACAACTCCTGTACGACTGAGAGCTTACACAGACGCTATACAGAATGTTATTTTTTCTACCACAAATGTTTCATATAAAAGCAGACCTATTAACAATAATTGGGTTATAAATGTATGACTCATCTTACTCATGGATCATTTATTAAATGTTTTAAAAAGCTAACACTTGAATCCAACAGCATCTTTCTGACCCCAGTCACTTTGGAGATATTCTCAGTAAATCACCTTGTATACAGTACATTGATTAGTGTTGCATAATACACGGCCGACTATATGTACCTTCCAGTGCAGTGGTGCGGCTCTTTCTATTAGGCTAATAGGACAATTGTCTGGCTGCCCAAGCACAGGGCACAGGCCAAATTTAGAGCTCTCCGTCTAATTAGTTTACCCTGTAACTTCCCATCTCTCTAAAGCAGATCAGCTACATCCTGCATCGGTTATACAGAGGGTATGCAGATTCCATCACTGCAGCAGAGCCACATCAGGCACATCAGGTTTTTATTGGATTTGACCAAACAGAATGTTGAGGGTTCTTCTTTCGAATGAAAAGAACAAAGGTGCATATCCTCTATACCAGGCAGGGGTGCCCTAAGGGGGGCCCGAGGTTTACATTTGGCCCTAGAGATGGTGCTGAGATTGTAAGGAGTATCCATATTGCAAATCTAAAAATAAGTTCAATTTTGTTTGAAGATAATTTCACCTTGATTTATCTGTCACTGGAAAGTCTTTTTGCATTTAGAATAAACATTTTTTTCACAAATAAGTTTAAGTCACAATTACTTAAAATAAGGTGAAATATTCTTAAATCCAGACATTTTCACTTTGATTAATTTGACTGAATAGACTATTACTAGTTACTAAGGACACCAAAACAGCCTGTCCTTCTCAATAGCACAGTTATTAAGGTGTATTTAATCATGAATCTGGTTGAATTGGGCCTTTTTCTTGTAAAAACAGTATTGCTCACTAATACTTTTCCATTTTGGTCCTGTGTGTAAAACACGTTGGGCCCCCCTGCTCTACACTGACCACTTCAGGCTTTGTCGAGGCAAAGCCGATATATTGACAGTTTTCCTCTGGTTGCTTAGTAAGTACCATACCATACTGTAACATGGTTCATCTTGTCTGCTATTTAAGTTTTGTGGCGTTCATTTCACTCTGAGAGCACTTGAGTCTTGAAACTGGCAACAAAACTACAGTGCTGTGTAGTTGACCTTCCTAATCCATAATCTAGAACAGTGGTTCCAAACCTTTTTTGCCTGACGTACCCCTTGGGCCTTTCATTTATACTCGGAGTACCCCCTGCCTCGATGGTTTTGTTGATTAGTTAGAAAGCGAATGACTAGAACTCCTATTAATCAGTTAAAAGATGCTAAATACTCTAAAACTCCCACTCTTTTTAAATCGCTCCCGTGTACCCCTGATCAAGAAAGATAACATGATCAATAATTAAGTTTTTTGCTGAATTTGTTTGTTAAAAATGATTACTAGTAAACTCATAAAAGAAAATATGTTTTGAACTGGGTATAAATTGGCGAGGCCAGATTTTGCCCTAGACTGAAGAGGCGTGTGCAGTTTGTAAACAAAGCTGCAGTCAATGATATGTGAGCACTCTGGGGCCGTGCTAATTTGGTGTCCAGGAGAATGAGGTCCTTAATGGAGTCTTATCTGGGCTGAACGGGATCAGGATGAAGAGGTCTAAGAGGATCAGTATCTGGCCGGCCACACGGGCATGTTGTGGTCTGTGGCTCAGTCAGGACCCGCTGTATACAGAGTCGGAGCGGTTCATTCAAATAGAAGGACACACACCGGAGGATTTACTCTGTCCTGAATGGGAAGAGCACAATCGAGCTGAAGCTAAACAAACATGAACAAAGAATAACCCTAAAAACAAAAACAATCCTAAAAACTTGATGAAACTGTATAATGCAAAAAGAAGTGTTTCTACAGTTGTGGTACAGGTTTGTGGGTGCCTTTAGAGCAGTGGTTCTCAGCTGGTGGGTTGTGACGCAAAAGTGGGTCATGGAATCATTTTTAGTGAGTCACGAGCCTCTCTTGGGTAACTTTTTTTCTCTTGCTTCCCAGAGTTTATTTTATCTTATTCAGTGTACATAAGAGATGTTTATACAGTTTATTGAGAGATGCTAAGAGGCATTTGAAGAGTTCATTTGCAAAAACAGATAAGTGCCATTTACAAAAATCAACATTTGCTTGTGATTTTCCCATTGTGTAGCTTTGTTTTTAATGACCAGACCCATATAAGTGGGTCAGACATATTAAGTTACTTGTTCTTGATCAAATTGATTCAACTTTAGTTTTACTTGTGTCGCCTGTAGAGTAAGGTGATCAAAATGTAGAGTAAGGTGATAAAATCTAAAACAATTTGGAAAAGAATTCAAACACAGATATCTGCTTTTGAAAATGAACTCTTCATTTATTCTATTATTATTCGTTCCTGTTTGCAAATTTAATATTTTCTTTGACTTTTAGCACCCCCGTGTGATCTTTTCTTAAGAGCTGTTGTAACAAGTAAATTTCTCCATTGTGAGATCAATAAAGTCTTCTCTTATCTCATTTAAAAATATACCTTTTATCTGCTACAAACACACAAAATCATTATAATATTTTGAGCATAATTTAAGCTCCATACACTTTACTTCTTTTTAGATTTGTTTTTGCAGTGTAGCATTATTAAACCATATAATTTATAGGAAAATAAGTTTTTTAATATAATTTATAGGCTGAATTCAGTTCTTATTTGGGTCACGGCTTGGCGTTACAGATCGATGTTGAGTCCTGACATCAAACCAGTTGAGAAGCACTGCTTTAGAGGCTGTAGACTCATTTTCGTAACTTCTGTTGTAAATATTGTAGCCTGACCAGATTGTCTTATTGCCTTGTTCATCCTGTTTTAGAAATACTGCTGCCATAAGTTAATACTTTTCATAAACTGTTATAATATACACTTTTTAGAATCAGAATAGAATTTATTACCATTGTCAATGAAGGTTTCACAGACTATGAATTTTCTTCGGTGTTCTGGTGCAACATGAAACATAAACTTAAATAATAATAATAATAAACTATGGAAAAAAGGTATAAAAAATTATAGAACAATGCACTTTATTGTCTATAATATATTAGTTCTATGCAGTGACAGTGGCACAGGGGCAGAGGGGGTCGTCTCTTTTGAATTTTTGAATCCCGGCTCCTTGTGTCCTTGGGCAAGACACTTCGCCCGCCTGGCCTCCAGTGTCTGCGTACAGTGGTGTATGAATGAATGAATGAGAGAATGAATTGCGATTGATAACGTGACATTGATTGCAGGTAAATGTATTATTTTGATACTTTACATTATCTTCAAGTTGTTGTTTGGCAAAAGTATATCATGTTGGTAAAGTATTGTGGTTGGCCACTGACTGTAGCTAAACCTGTGTGTGTCTGTGCTCCCACAGTGCTTTGCTCCGAGAGAGTGGGCCAGGTCACCAAGACGTACCACGACATTAAGGCCGTCACACACCTGCTGGAGGAGGTGAGGCACGAGCTAGATTAAACTGGATTAAACTGGATTATTATCAGTCTTTGTCACACATTGCCCTCAGCTATAAAGTTAAGTGTGTGTTTTGTTTGTTTGTGTGTTTGTGTTGGAAATTTTCAGAAAGAGCGTGACCTGGAATTGGCGGCAAGAATTGGTCAGTCTCTTCTAAAACAGAATCAAGAGCTGACGGCGCGGAATGAGATGCTCGATGAACAGCTCGAAGTGGCAAAGGAGGAGGTAATGGCCAAAGCAAAAGACAGCAGACATGGCATTTAATCTATTATTTACAGTGAGTACAACTACACCGTGGCCAAGGAAAACAGGATGGGTCCAGGACAGAGTTAAATTAATAATAATATCAAAATAATAATAATAATTGTAATAGTGACAATAAAATATAACACACACATGAAAAGAAATGAACTCATATCTCAACTATAAACAATGATTTGATGGTGTGTGTGTGTTGGAGGGTACATGGATGTTTTTAACTGACCTTTTGCTTAACCAGGTACAATGTTTGTGAACTAAATCTCATTTACAAACATGACCTGGCAGGAGATTACTTTTTCCCAGTCATTTCTCAGATCAGAACTAAAATTTTCAAAGTAAAGTTGGTTTATTTGCACTTACTCTCACCAAAATGGTTAAACCTATTGTTGTAATACATCAATCATGGTATTTTCCACACTCATGGCACAGGAAACTAGAAAGAAAGAGCATCTTTATTGTCCCCGTAGGGAAATTTGTCTCTGCATTTGACCCATCCTTCGATGCCGCTGGGGCAACCCGTCAGGAGCAGTGGGCGACCGCAGTGCAGCGTCTGAGGACCCATCTCCAGATGTGGAGCCAGGCTCATGGTCAGAATCACCTGGCAGGAGGATTAACCTGATGTGCATCCAGACACAGGGAGAACATGCAAATTCCACACAGAAAGGCCCTGTTCTGGCCCGGGATCAAACTTGGACCTTCTAGCTGTGAGGCACAAGTGCTAACCGCTGCACTACCCTGCCGCCTGGTTAAGAGTTTAACCAGGGCTGAATGAAAATTGTTATAAACACTGTTTACATACCCTGGGTCATTTTGGTACTTTCAATTATTATAATTTTTTGAAAATCGTAAACACCGTTGTTTCACAATAAATAGCTTCACGCAACCACTAGCTAACAGTGTGTTCTCTTTCATCTTCTTTGAAATATAGCCAAAGAAATTCTAATTTTCAGTCAGGGTATGTAAACTTTTGGCCACAACTGTACAAAATATAGAAAAATCTACAGAACAGTGTTTGACAAACAAAGAAATGACAGTTGCCCCAATAAACACCTCTCAAACATATCAGTCCATCCAGGGGCCCTGTGACCTAAACTAAACACAGTTAATATGTGTGTAAAAACTTAAACTGAATGTGTAATACAATAGACTATGTACAAACAAGAGTCAACTCTTATAACCTGTTGGTCTTTTGTTTCCTATTTGAGTGAGTTGTTGCAGCCCTACACTCCTCCCAGAGCCCTGAGGTCAGCTGACCAGCTCCTGTTAGTTGTCCCTAAAGCCAGGCTAAAGACCAGAGGAGATGGAGCCTTCTCTGTGGCAGCGCCCAGACCATGGACTCTGTCTTTCAGGTCCTCTCAGTCTGTAGGACAGTTTAAGTCCAGACTGAAGACACACCTCTTCTCCCTGGCCTTTAACACAAGCTACTGCAGTGTATGTTGGATTATTGATTGATTGATTACAGTAACATTTGCTTCTCCTGAGAAACATTTTTGAAACACAAATCTCACAAAAGCCGACAATCAGTGGAGCCATTTTGATGTTGATGTTCTACGCGCTGCTCTAAGGTGTTTGTGTTCTGGAGACTGATGCGTCACTGAGACCAATACTTCATGTAACTTTTGAGCAGGTCATATTTTGCAATTAAGACGCTGTGTTTTGCGGATTGTATAAACTGCTTTGAAAATATAGATTCTGATCTGACAAATGTGCCAAAGCGACAGGGAAAAAGAGAACGGATAATAGAAAGAGATCCAGTGATGGGGATTTTGAGGTTGAAGATGGAAGGAGTAGGAATATGTCGGCCATGTGAAGAGTAATAATATAACAATTAATCTTTAGCAAAAATGTATTAACCCACATTGATTGTTTCCTCTTCCAGATCGCTCAACTGCGTCATGAGCTTTCCATGAGAGACGACCTCCTGCAGTTTTATGCCAGCACCGAGGAGCTAGAGAACTCTGAAGCTCGTTCCCCGTAAGTGTATTCACAGATGCAGCCCAGAGGAATGTCAGGCCACTTTCACCAGAAAAATAATACAAACTGAAGTCATTTAAAAACGGATTATAGCAATAAAATAACCTGTTAAAAAGAGGCCTAACTACTTACTAAAAAATATTGACAAAAATATAACGTAGCCCAATTCGGTAACACTTTATAATAACTACACCTTATTTACCCGTAACAAATGATGAATTAACACTGAATAAGACTAAATGAATGAATTGTTCCTGATGAATTGAGCATTACTTCACCATTTATTAAGGCTAAATAAGGCGTAGTTATAATAAAGTGTTGCCATCCTGATCCATAATAACCAAATAGAACACAAACAGTTTATTCCTTAGTTAGATATTCATAACTGTGTTCTTTTGCGATCATGTTTTCCCTTTTGGCGCGTGTTGCAGACTGAAAAGGAACGAGTCGTGCAGCTCTCTCAGCAACTTTGTCCATTACGACTTCCTGCAAAAGAAACTAAAGGGTTTGGAAGAGGAGAACCGCAAACTGCAACTAGAGGTGCAGTAGGGGACCCTCGGGAACATTTGTGACATTTCATTGAAGACTTGAGATCTATATGTCGTTGTGTTGTTGTGGGCAGGCCAGCGAGCTCACATCTGAGACCAATAACTATGAGGAGCAGGAGCAGGAGCTGATGATGGTCTGCGTGGAAGAGTTGTGTAAGTGACATTGTATCTAGTCATCTTATTCAAATAAATTTAGCCTCATTGTCTCATTTTAAGTGCAACGAGATGTTTACTTTTACTTTTTCCTCACTTACTTACTCAAATTAAGAGAAAATGTACTTAATTTTAGTAATTTTAAGACAACAAGAGATCATTTTTTTCTTTGCTGAGCCTTTTGAATCATTGAGGTCCTGACATTCATGTTTCTCCGTCTTAAGCGTTAGTCTATTTCTCAACATGTTCAAATGACAAAAAAACAAAACAAAAAATAGGCTTATGTAGAGTTGTACCTTTCCTGGTCATGAGCAATAAACAGAATTGAATCTAATCTTGAGCTCAACCATGATCGATTAGTGCTTGAATCGGTCTGCAGTTATTCTGAATACTTATGTAATGCGCTTGTATTAAATTGTCTGTAAGTTTGCAAAATGAGGAGAGAGAAATTTTAAATGTAAATGACCTTCCCCTCCCCTCCTGATTGGCGCGGCAAGCTCCTCTCATCAGTACACAGCTCGTCTCATTGGTCCACACGAAACCCTGTTGCGTTTAGTTAATTACTTTACATCTAAATTCAGTCAATTACATGCATCCTACTGTTTTAAATATATCACTTTAATGCCCTGTTTATATTTGTTCCAGCGTCTGTGAACAGGCAGGTGGTGGACTTGTCGGAGGAGCTGGCTCGCAGAGTGGAGGACTCTGTCCGACAGCAGGAGGAGATCAGCTCCCTGCTGGCGCAGATCGTAGATCTACAGGCTCGATGTAAAGGGGTGAGACACTCGTACTGGCAGGTTCTAGAGTTCATCCAGTCACTAGTCACTCCAGTCAACGAACTATGACTGCAGCGTGCTCTCACCTTGTGACCCCGCCTCCTCTGTGAAGTATCACTACTGTATGTTACTTGTCTGCTTTATTAAATAAGCATTATATGGCCATAATTATGATAAATTATAATAAGTAATAATAAACTGAAGTGTGCAGCACTGAAAACACACAAGCTAAAAGGATAAGTGATAAAATATAAACAGTGCAGTGCAGTGGGACAAAGATAATATCAGATAACCTATGTTATTGTCTTTTACTCGGTTAGATTATGTTTGTGATAGATAAGATTATTTTGCAGTTAAAATGTACTTTTTGATAGAATATACTACAAATGACAGCTTTGGAAAAACTAAACAATAACTAACTAAAACTGACTAAAACTAGACTTAATCCTATTTCGAGTTTTCGTCGACTAAAACTTCGATCACATAAAGAAATAACTAAAATGTGACTAAAACGAATAATCATTTTCGTCCTAAAACTCAAATGGCTGCCAAAAACAGCACTGGACTAGACTCAAACCAGGCTGTATGTAATATGTGTGATCATATTGTTTTGATCATGTGTCATAGTAAATTAATAATGTCTCATTGGTTTACTATTTTAAAACTGAAATGGCAAAAGTGATTGTCGTCCTAAATGCATTCCTATCTTTTATTTAAATTTTACATTACAGTGTGGTTAATTTCATCTAGTTTCTTTAATGTAAACAGAAAATATTTTGGTTTAAAGGTAATTTTTATAGCGGGGGAAAAAAATAAATCATTCACATTAGTGTGTATTAGACCTTTACCTTCTCTGTGCCTCTGTGACGCTCCAGGATTAAATGTTTTAGGTTTTCGAACCAGAAACCCACCAGAAATCTGATCCTAGAGTGTCACAGAGGCCGCGGTGATGAAAAGCAAACCATCAGATGCATTTCATAACCGGTGCTTTTTGTGCTCGCCATAATTCATTGTTTTCTTTTCTTTTTGTCTGCAGCTTACGCGTGAGAATGAGGAGCTAAACCAACACCTGAACGCCGCCCGCGAGTGCCAGCTTAAAGCCAAATCAGAGGCAAGACTTTTTTAATACATCCCACGTCAATAGATGGATCAGCTCTTTGTTTGGGGCATAATCAACAGTGCAGTTTTCTGTCATCTGCAGCTTAAGGACCTGCATGACAAGTATTCGGAGTGCGAGGACATGCTGCAGGAGGCCAGAGAGGACATCAAGAACCTCCGAAACAAAAGCCTGCCCAACAGCACGGTGCAGCGCTACACGGCCCTGGCCTCTGTGCTCCCCATGGACTCCTTAGCCGCGGAGATCGAGGGGACGTTCAGGAAGGGCCTGGACACGCCGGCCCCGTCAGAGTACAAGTGAGTTATGGACGATGAAAAGTGAATTCTGGGTGACAGCAAACACGCGTGGTCCCAAAATGGTAGAGCAATAGTTTGAATGGGTTATCTTTGAATGGATTCGGCAGATTTAGTCAAAACTAGTCATAGGTGTGTTTTAGTGTGTTGTATCCTAATGTACCAATGTATTTTAATTTCAACGCTAAAGTCAACTTTATTTATTTATGTTATATGGAGAAGAGAATGAGATTGTGTTACTCTAATCTCAGTGCAACAGTAGCTTAAGTCTATATACTGTAAATATGGAGTATAATCTAAAATATCATGTACAGGGGAACTCAAAAAGTATTGGGGGGGGGGTATACAAAAAACATTCATTCTCTATTTACATTGTCTAAAAAGTCATTATTTCACTGGGCTTTTTAGATGTAAATGTAAATAGAGAATTGATGTTGTGGGAGGAGTGCCTTGGTTCTTTGTTTTTCTCTTGAATTTCTGTCCCCCAACACCAAAGAGCACCTTCCCCTCACGTTATTACAGTGTACATGAGAGCTCATTGTTTCTGATTTAACTATGGATATAATTTTAAATTGACCAATAATTGATGATTTTATTGGAATGAGTGGGGTAGGCAATGAGTAGGGGAGACCGGGGATGATTGTAACACGGGGAGAGTTGTAACAGCACCACTTTGACCAATCAGAGTCCAGATAAGTGTAATATGATCCTATCAATCTGTAGTCCTTTCCTCTCAGATCAGGTACAGCAAATTTTAAGACTGCAGGTTGATGGATACAGATTTTATCTGTAAAAAAATATATTTTGAGACAAAGTAATGTTTTGGCTCCTACTTAAATTTGTGTTTTAGACATTTAGGGTTTCCGCGTGGCATTAAAAGTCATTAAATGAATTGTGTCAAAAAATAAGTCCTTAAATGTCATTTGGCATTAAATCAAACATTCTTGGAAAATGAAGACATTGTTCAACTAGTTTTACTGCAGTCTAGACTGCTGTTTGGAAAGAAATTATACACTATTTCTGTTCAAAAGTTGTCAGTTGTATCAACATTTGTATTGAATATGGAAATTAATATTAAATGTAAAAATGTAGAATTTGGCCATTGAAATGGCATTAAAAAGCATTCAATTTGACTTGCTGTTACCGGCATAAACCCTGTTACAGCCCTCAAGCAAAAAGTGTTACAATCATCCCTGGTCTCCCCTACTACTGATTTTAACATGACCAGACAGCGCCAGCTCCAGAACAAACTGACTGAGGGTGCTTTTGTGTTTCATAGGGGTGCAAATAGACACCCTTGCCAGTAAAATACATTGTGGTGCCATTGTGGGTGCAAACGTTTTAAAAATTACAGGCCCAGATCATTCATCTGGGCCTGTAACCAGCACTGCTAATGAGAGCTCTATCAGAATTTTGCTGTATGTTGCACAATAAAGATCTATTCTGTTTACTTAGCTTACTCTGGCTATTATCTTTTTGAGTCAGCCTTTGTTGTCTGTCCTCCTTTCACTTGTCTGCTGTAACCCTTCACACACACCGCCTTGTAACCCGTGCAGCGTGTTGTTGTTGGCAGGACTCACCCGTGGCGAGTGTTTGAGACGGTGAAAGTTGTGAACAAAGCGGTGAAGTTGCGTTCCCGGTGCCACTCTCCCGCTCTGCCCGGCTCCTCCCCTGCCTCTGTGCGCTCCAGCTGCACCAGCACCCCGCGCACCAGCTGCTACGGCTCCGACAACGCCAGCCTCACGCTGGAGGACAAACCCAGCCTCAGCCACTCCAATAAAGAGGACAGCAGGTGTGTGGCATTGGATAGGACTGTCCTGGTATGGGTTTGATTCACAGACCACCTTTCTCTGTGGATTTTTGGATTTGCACGCCCCAAACGGGTTTCCTGTGGGTGCTTTGGTTTCCCTCATCAATCTATAACATGCACATTAGTCTAATCCCCCTGCTAGATGTTCTTAACCAAAACAAGCTCAAAATCTAGACATGGATCCTGCAGCATTGAAGAATGGGCTTAGACCCATGAATAAGCCTTTAAAGATGAACATAAGAATATTTAAACAGACTACATTGCAAAAAGTCATCTACAAGTAGAATCTTCTTGAAATAAGTATATTTGCCCTTTATTTGAAGTAAATCTGTGTTTTTGCTCTTTACATTAAGGAAAAAAAAAACATTTTTTTATTTGGCAAGCCAGACACAGTTGAGAGACAGGCCAAATACATTTAATTGGAGTAATTTGAATGTAATTTGAGTGCCAAAAAAACTAGACACTCTAACACACCTTATGTGTGATTTTGGGAGCTCCGTGATGAACAGAAATAAATGATGAACAAAATGTATTAAAAGTCATTGATTCTGTACATTTCGTCTGGACATTTTACCTGATATCTCCGTTTTTAGAGTAAAAATAGTGATTTTGAGGAAAACAGGCACATAGAAATAAACGGGTTTCACCCACTGAGAGCTTAGAGTCTCACCTTTCAAACGCTATAGTATGTATGTAGCCATAACATAGAATATGCTGTGGTGCTACAAATATCATGAAAAATGGTCTGGATTGCTGGCACTCTAGGGGATAAATCCCAAATCCGTGCAGCACTGACCAGCACCAGGGAAAGGCTCGCTACCCACTTTTGGGTTCCGACCCACCAGTTCAGAACCATTAGTTTATCATTTTCTACGGGAACAAATGAATAATATAACCAAATGCGTATAACCAAAAATCTTCCCTTCACTCATTTCATTTTATTTTTTATTCTAATGGGATCAATGCATATTGATGAACAGACTGGTGCTGTAAATATACCGGATTTAGCTGAATATTCCCCTCGCTCTTCTCTGCAGTGTCAGTGGCCCCAAGCGTCTGGGTCAGCCTGGGACGCCCGGGGGTCAGGACCTGGAGGCAGCGCTGCATTCGCTCTCTGCCCGCCAGCAGAGCCACTCCTCAGACCGGCCGTTCTTCGACGTGGAGCGAGAGCGTAAACTCTGTGCCTTGGCTCGCAGCGAGGAGCCCGACGGCTCCAGTGGCTTCCTCACCCCCAACGACAGCATCGCCTCGAGTCCCGCCGCCTCCACGAGCACCAACTACTCCAACGGCAGCTCGCGCCACTCCTGCAGCTCCTCGGGGGGCTCCCGCTCGTACCTGCCCGATCGCCTGCAGATTGTCAAGCCGCTGGAAGGTAAAAGTCTGTAGTTAGCCCACCAGTGAGTAGTCCTAATGGGTTTGAAGACCATTGTAATCTAGGGTTTCAAGTACAAGTTTATATTTATTTATTTACTATGCGACTAACCTACATAAATGGTCCTCAACTGGTACGGCGTTGGGACCCCCCACGACTCTAGTGTGACGAGCTGTGACCCACACAAGAATTGCACAATGTAAAATATGGTATATTCCACAAATGATTGTTGAAATAAGCATGAAATAAGCCTATAAAGATGAAATCACCACCATTAAACCAGAGTACTGCTTTTCTTATAGTATATTTTTGCTTGATTTGTGTCAGATAAGGAAATCTGCCAGTGTTACACGTATTTTTGCTTTCAAATGAAAGAAAAAACATCTCATTGTTCTTGAAATTAGATAATAAAGCCACATTTACTTGAAATAACATGTTTTAGTGCAAACATACTCTTGTTACCTTTTACTTGGCAAGTCCAAAATTACTCAGATCGAGGTCAAAAACATGTAATTTGATTTTTGTACTTCTTCAGTCAATAAATGTGGGGGGAAAAATCTCTTGCGACTCACAGAAATTTGTTCCAAAACCCACTTTTGGGTCCTGACCGACACCCACTGCAGGGTCTATGTTTATGTCTCAAAGGAATACTTTTTTTTAAACTGCAGAACAATACAGTTAACACAGAGATAACATGCCTGTGGTCAAACTTCTACCTATTGTAAAGTTAATTTATGCACCTACTCAAAAGTAATGATCAATATTCTCAGGTAAAGCTAATCAAAAAATAGAAATAATAAATGTGTATTTGTGTTTTGTGCAGGCTCGGTGACTCTGCATCAGTGGCAGCAGCTGGCCAAACCAAACCTGGGAGGGATCCTGCACCCGCGGCCCGGGGTCCTGACGAAAGACTTCCGGGAGCTGGAGGTCGACATCCAACACGTCTACAGCCTCAACGACCTGGAGGAGGACGAGCCGGACCTGTCCCAGTTCAGCGCTGCACACGGACTGGGTAACACTCCATTCTGACTTTGTTATGGCCTTTTCCCACAGTGCTCCCTCTCCTCCCTCAAATGTCCACACGCCACTGTCTGTAGTCACTCTTGTCCTCATCTAGTCAATCTGTTTCTCCATTACCCCTCAGTCTCCTCACTGGGGCCCAAACTCCCTCCGACCTCTCCCACTCAAACCATCACCACCTGCCAAGCCCTTCACCCCTCCCTCCTCATCCCATCCTTCTCCACTAGGTAAGGCATTGTCTGAAAGGTGATTTGAGCTGTATTTACAGTATTTAACATATGGTTTCATCTGTTTCACAGTGTGTTCGTATGATGTAACCTGTTTCTCCTTCTGTTCCTGTATTCTATCATTGTTATTTTGTTCTAATATTTTAAATTCACTTCCACAGCAACAAAAAACGCCTGTCCAGATTATTTCTCCAACTATAGAAGTCAGAAAGTCAAAGTAAGAGTCAGGCATAGCAACTAACTCTTTATTAACACATTATTTGGCAGCGTCCCTTTTAATACACAGTACCAGTCACACTTTTCATGTATTGGTTTCTTTATTCTCAACACTGTTTACATTGAAGGATTATTATTGAAGGGATTAAACTACGAATGAACACATTTTAGATCAGGGATGCCAAAAATGTGGCCCTCAGAACGATCTTTGGTGGCCCACAAGCTTCTTGTTGAATTGGCACGCGTCGCCAGAGATTATACTTTTTCCTGCAAGTTTAACCATTCAACACTTTCAATTAAAACTACAATTCCATCGTGAGACAGAGTATTCATTAAGTTTCCAGACTAAAACGGGTGAGGAGAAAGGTTTAAACCTCTCTTGAATGAACCCAGTTGAATCTGTGCCCCTCCATGCCGTATACAATTCAATATGCAGCCCTCGTTAAAAAAATATCACGATAACGATATATTTGACGATATAATTGACAACGGATAAAATATTTCAAAATCCCAGCTTTACACCTATTGGGAATTTTTTCTTTTTTTAGCTCCATGCTATTTTCCTTGAAATTTTGATGTTCTCGAGCAACATCCTTCAGTTAATTTCACGTTTCACGTCAAGCAGCTGACCCTAAAGCCTCCACAGTCAGTGTTTCTGCTGCTCTGAGTGGAGCTGAGCGTGGCTTTAGCTGTGAGCTCCGTCTGCCGCTGGTCCTGACTTCAGTCTAAATCAGCTGAGTCACATGCTAATCATATCACAGCCACAACGATATAAAACATTATGGCGGTATCCAAAACTCATACCCCGATACGATATGACCCAGGCCTACTTATCCGCCCTTTATTCTTGGCATTTTCTCAATGAGCTTCATAAGGTCATGACCTGAAATGATAACAGTCTGAGGTGAAAACAATGTCAGTGACTACATGGTGAAAGCTCATTCAGAAAAAGTGTGCAGAGTAATCAAAGAAAAAAGTGGCTTTTGAAGAATCTATTTTCACCTTTTTTGTTTAATACATAATTCCATATGTGTTCATTCATAAACAAAGGCCTTCAGTGACAATAAATAGTCTATAGTCAATAGTCTTGAAATAAAAATAAAAAAAACGGTTGACTGGTATTGTATATGCTCTTCACATCATTCAGACATGTTTATATTTTTCTCATTTGTATCATTATTCTTGTTTGGCTCAGCAAAAGCTGATTCCTTTGTGAATATGGCACAAAATCCTGCACACGGCACATTCTAGAAAATAACCTTTTCTGTCTGTATTTGTAACTAAGTGGATGCACAGTATGTTCTAACTTCATTTATATTCATTCACAGCTCATTCAAGATTTTTTTTACAAGTTTGTTCCCATGCTTCTAGATCTAACCTGTCCACTTCTCATTAAACTTCTCATTAACAACATCACATTTCTTAGTTGTTATTTTTGGCTCCACTCCAGCCTGTTTGTTCACACAGCATGCTACTACTAACCAAACCTGAACAACAGTTAACATCATGCATTAACTCCATTTTCTTTTCTTTTCGTCTTCAGCCTTCACACTTTCAACCTCCCACCTCATAGGAACAGTGAGCACCTGAGCACCTCCTCCCTGTCCCAGCAGCACTTGGGTCTGGGACACTGGCCTGCTACCCCCCACGTCACCGCCCCCACCATCTCCACATCGCCATCTATTGGACTTGTTCGGCTGCTGCAAGAACGGGGTATCTCGGCGTTGCACTGTCCACATCAGCAGGACCACCACACTCGTGTAATTACAGACTCAGAGGAGCGGTCTTTGAGCAAACCGGGAGCCACTTTCAGCCTGAATTTGGTTGAGAAGCTGCAGGGCCTTGGACTGCACAGAGTGGCAGCTTTGGGAATGACGGACCCTCGACAAAAAACGAGACACGCTCCTCTGAATTGACTTGTTTTCATCATGTCATGTGATTGAAAGTGTCTTGAAACTAGAAGCCACATTGTGCTTGAGCCATATGCAGTAGTTTGGGGACTTTTTGGTGTCAAAGTGTGCATTTTATTCTTTCATCGTGTGGTGTCCTTATCTCAGGATCTTGATTTTGATCACCTAAGTCACAGCATTTCAGCTTTTGTACAAACGAAATATGTATCAAAAACATTTCTATTACGTTTTGTGGTTTGTGTTTTTTTGGGGTATTTAAAAGTTTAATGCCTTTCACGGAGATACCAATTTTATTTTTAATTGGAGCATCAATGTGTAGTGTATAGGAATGAGTTAAATTATTGCTAAGACAAGCAGCTAACACTAAACTGCACTAAATTCCACTTTGGTCTTCCTGCTTTAGAGCTGCTATGGAAAATGCATCATGTGTATATTCTGGACAAAGACGTGCACTGCAATAACAATAGCAATAGTATATTACTAGTGACTAATCTTTACACGCCTTTTATCATCCAGAATTGTACCTTGTTTCACATACTTCATCCACATCAGGAGAAAAAAAAATGCTGAATGTACTAAAAATGTTTATTTATAAACAACTAACCACTACACTGCTGTATTTGGTTTCACCAGGAATTTACAAAATGCTGGAGTTATCAAGAAAGTATAAGCCGGGCATTTCAGCACATTGTCGTCTATTCTTTAAGCAAATGTACCGATGACGGGTAATGGACTGTAATTGTGTAAAAAGCATGTTTTCTATAGGTTTCTTTGAACAATCAACTGTAGCATAAAGGCATAGGATATTGTCGTTGAAAAGGGAAAACAATGATAAACACAGCTCACTCTGCACCAGTGATTTATGTCACAGGTGTGTGTGAAACATGTACATCTGTGAATAAAACTCTGAAATCTGTCTTCTGCCTCTTTTATGCACTTTTACTACAGCGTTAGGGACCTGCATGATGTCCTAAAAATGTCTTCTTGTTTACCATTCCACAAATACTCAATCCTCTGTGATCGCAGAAACTAAGCAGGTTTGGACCAGAGGCAGCGTGTTGTTAGGACAGAAGTGGCTGAATCGTTCATCCATCGAACCAAAAAGTCTGCAGTTCGAATGGCTGCAACTGTTATTGTGTCCTCAGGTGAAACACAGGGGAGTCCACTTCACACACTCTTCTCAATACAATGTCAAGATACAGTTGTGGGCAACTTATGCATTTCACACCATATGAATAATAACACAACTTATATTTCACTCATGGTTAGTGGTTTCATGAAGCCATATACAGTATTGTCAAAAATCCTGTTTGTTTACACTTTTCACCTAGAAACTATTTCAGCTGAAGTGAGTTTTTCTTTGCTCCTGAACAGTTTTCCTGGCAGTTGTTGAAGGTCATGTAAACGTTCGATCAGGGACATCAGAGTAAATGCCGTTTTTGTGTGAAAAATGGCCAAAATATTAAAAAGGGTATGTAAACTTTTGGCTACAACTGTAATGTCAGCAGATCTTCCAAATCTCCTGATATTACCCTGACATCGTCCTGAGGAGGGAGCATGTGAATGTGATTGGTGGCACAGTATGGAATCAGATTTGAGACAAAAAGAGGAATCTCAAATAAAAAATAAATTATAATATATTTTTTGGGATTTCATAAAATATTATTTTCATTTCAAAATAAAAATAAACAATGAAAAATAGAAAAACTATGGAATGCTAAACATGAAGAATAAAAATTGTTATTCAATAAATAAATAAAAATTCACTTCAATAAAAAATAATATATATAAAATGTTTTAAAAGTTTTCATTTCAATGTTAATAGTAACATTTTTTGTTTTCCTTATTAGTGATTCTTTGCTTTGACTCTCAAAGTTTTGCGTTTGGTGAAAAGCTGATAGGGAGGCGGCCTACAATAGTGCCTTCTCATTGGCTGAAGGACTCAGTGACCCAGAAAAAGAGAGAGACACTCCAAGGCAGGGAATACACGCACACAAGAGGGATGCTACGATTCCTGTAGTGTTTTTGTCGACTCCATGTTGCTCCAAAATGACTTTGTGGGACCGTTAATAAGAACTAACTTGTTTTATGGAGCTAGATCGTTGTTCATTAAAGCTAAGTTGGCCAAAAGCTTAGCAGGGCTAAAGGCTAAATACAAAGTCACCGAGTCCTTCAGGCAATGAGAAGGCACTGTTCTAAGGCCCCGCTTTTCACCAAAAGCAAAAATTCAAGATTCAAATGCAAAACTTTGAGAGT
>OMNZ01094592.1:0-17500 GCA_900303255.1 Lesueurigobius sanzi
TGTTACAAATAGCGTTATGTACTCAGCCTTATGTACTTGCAATATTTTAACTTGCAGAAATCGTGGTGTGTGTGTGCATGCATATGTGCTGGCGTGGTGTGTGTGTGTGTGTGTGTGTGTGTGTGTGTGTGTGTGTGTGTGTGCGCATTTGGATGAGCGTGCGAATTCTGATGTGTGTGACAATTGCCTGTTGAATGTACATGTAAATATGTGGGGGGTGGGGGTGTAACTGAATGATCTGTTTTAATGTGTTTTAATCTGTAAAGCGCTTTGGGCTGCATTTTGTATGAAAAGCGCTTTATAAATACAGTTTTGATTGATTGATTGATTGATTTTGAGAAAATGATAATTGATGTTACAATTTGTCATATAGTTCTTAGGCGAAATGGCGAATCAATGAAATAATTACACTTCTTATTATAAATATTAGGTAATTCATTTGTTTGCAGTGTCTCCCCTTAAGAAAAGTTGAATACATTAGAGACATAAGAGGAGGGATAGCTTCATACAGAACTCTGACTCATTCAATCCTTTCTCATTGATATAACTTCAATCATCAATCAATCATTCAATCATTTTTAATGTCACAATAGTAACTATAGTATAGGCCTAGCATTTGTTATATACACTCACTAGAATCTAGTGAGTTCTTCAAAAACACTGTGTGTATATGGTGTATCCTGTCACTAAATAAATGTCACAGAACTATGTTAATTGTATTGTATCTCTGCTTCTTTCAGACCTGCTGGAGTTCATAGGAGACAGCACAAACTAAAGCTTTCTGCTGTTACATTTTCTTCAGTACTTCATGATTCAGAAGGCTTTCCCCTGAAGTTCGAGCCACACTTGTTGCTTATGAGAAGCGTGATGAGTATGGGAAGGTTTGAGCTCCTATATGTTTGCATGATCTTACGCAGTTTACCAAAAAGTGCACAACAGTTCAACCATTTAGGTACAACACAATACCTGCATAGAAGCTAAATGTCCTAAACTAGAGTCTTCCATAGGACAGAAAGAACAGCGTCGTGTTTCTCTATTAGAAGTTTCAAAATAAATGAATTCTTTAATTTATTTCAACTGATGGACTAAGCCAGGGGTCTCCAACCTTTTCTGTCACTCAAGCTACTTTTGAGTAACAAAAATGGCAGGGAGCTACTTTTGAAACACGTGTCACTTGACCTATAGGACTGCTAAGATGTTGATTCAATACAACGAATGAATGAATGTGAAAATGACTAGTTTCCGCTGTATACTTTGCTATCTTCACCTAAATGTTTGGAGATGTTTCGTTCAGAACTAAAAAATACATCTAAAATTTGACTCATCAACTGTAGAAATCTGAATAGAATAGAAAACTGGTTGGAGATCCCTGCACTAAGCCATTGGCATATGTGTGTGCATGAACAGATAAGAATTTGAGTTTTTCCTATGTTTAACCAGGTGATTGCAACATGCATTTTTCACTCATCAATATAATGTAAAGATAAATATTGGTATAGATATTGCATGACCCATTATAAGTAGGCCTTATAATATATAATATAATATAATATAACAATGTGTTTTTGCCAGTGCTATACTGTAGGAGAAATACCACTATAAGATACAAAGTGTGCGTGTGTTTTCATGAGGTTGTCATGCGGGCTGTCATTCTGTTCGTCTTCACCTGGTTCCTTCTGAATTCATTACCCTCCAGTCAAACCTGATAATCCTGACCAAGAAGCAACGGTTGCATAAACATCTCGGAAACTCACAGAAAGCACTCTCTGTTGTCTGTCACAGAGATTTGAGGGGTGTGTTTATGCATCTGATAATATCAGGGTATGTAAACTTAAGCACAAAAACCTTTATTTCACTAGCCAGAAACTAGCCAAATGTCCCTGATCAAAAGTTTACATATTGTGCATCTTGAAACAATCATCATTTTTTTTCACAGAGTCCAATTTTGTCAGAGTTCTATATTTCAGCTGAAGTGAGTTTTTCTTTGCTCCTGAACTATTTTCCTGGCAGATCAGGGACATTTGAGTAGTTCCTGTTTCATTATGATTTCAAAAGAGTAAACTCAGTTCTAAACGGCACGGTGGCAGAGTGGCTAGCACTCTTGCCTAGAAGGTCCCGGGTTCGATTCCCAGCCCGTGCGGCCTTTCTGTGTGGAGTTTGCATGTTCTCCCCGTGTCTGCGTAGGTTTCCTCCGGGTGCTCCGGTTTCCCCTACCACTAAAAACATGTACAATAGGCCAGGATGAATGAGAGCGAGTGAGTTTGTGAGTGCGAATGTGGGACAACGGATGGAAATTAGCCCAAGGCTACAATCCGGAGTGGCGTGTTCACATGCATTCTTCATGTGCACGCACTGTCCCAACCAAAATAAACCAAACAAATAAATAGCTTCACACAACCAATAACCATGAGTGGAAAAATGGCCAAAAGATTAAAAGGATATGTTAACTTTTGAGCACAACTGTATTAGGGGGAGTATAGTTGGCAGTACTCCCACTTCTACAGCTACTCCCATTTTTATGTTAGTTTAGTTTAGGTCATGTCTCATATTTTCTTTGCCTGAGATTGTGTAGAATGTCTTGCTGTTTCTTCTGTAGAATACCTCATTATTTACTTGGCCGTTATATTCTTTGGAAATATCAGAATATTAATGTTTTTTTATGTTTCGTTGATTACAGCAACACAACATTTAGACTTTTACGCATACTGTAGTTATTCAGTACTCAGTATTCAAGATGTTTTACTACTACTTTTTATATGAAATTAACACAACTTTCCTCTTATAGGCTAAATATTTTTGGCTACTTTACACACCTGTTATGAGTTGCATGACAGCTTTGACAAAGGTATTTTGAAATCTAAAAATGTCTGAAGTTCAAAACACATTAAAAATAACGCTGTGATTCCATGATACGACATGTTTTTAAGCAAAATGAAATTCGTTAACTAGAGTCTTCAGCTGCAACATGCTGCCGGCCCTATCATAAGCACTACTTGGCACTATTAGGCAAAATACAATGGTTCAGAGTTTATACTATGTTTCTTTCGTGTTTTTTTAGACTGTTTCATCTTTTCTCTCTCCCTCTCTCGAAAGGAAGTTCCTGGTCTCATGTCTGACATTACAGACCCGAAAATACAATGAAACGCAAACACTCCAATTCTAATGTGTGACCCAGACTCAGCCCACATCTGCTGCAGCCTGTGATGTGAAGCACTTGGGAGCCGCACTCGCCTATGATCCTGTAGAGAACATGCTGGGAGCAGAATGGTGTGACTTTCACTGTTTTCTTTGCACATATGGGTTTAAATGGGGGTCTTGATATTGCCATTATGAGCAGAAGGGGAAAAAACAACCTAAAATGTGCATCTGCTTCATTCAAAGGGAAAAAAGATTCCAATTTCCAATGGTCAAGAATCTGGGTAAATAATGTTTCACAGCATGTGGTGACACCAGGCCCAGTGGCATATGAGAGTGTGCATTCCTTGTACAACGACCGGTCATTTATTGTACCTCTCCATTTTTGACACTGTATACCAGAGGTGTCCTGGGGGAGGGGCAGATGTGGCATTCATGACGAGGCACTTTGAAATGGCCATATTTAAAGTTTTTTCTTCAAGTTTAGAAATCCAACCAACAAACTGTGCATGGTGCCAGAGGTGCTTAAAGTCAAAACTCTTAGAGGCACTGATTTATGATTTATTGACTTTCCTTATGGCAGGGGTGGGAAAGTAACAAAGTAAAAATTATAGGTACTTTTACTTTACCTAAGTACATTTTATGATGAATACTTTTTACTTTTACTTGACTACATTTCAGAGCCTGTATCTGTGCTTTCTACTCCACTACATTTTTAAAGCTGGGTTAAAAGTAAAAGTATTTTATTTTCAAAGTGACCTCTCTACGATGAACTGGTTTAGTCCCAGTTTAGATCTGGTTTAGTGGTTTACTCGTTCAGACCTGGTTTAGATCAAGTTTAGACCTGGTTTAGTCCTGGTTTAGACCTGTTTTTATCCAACTTAATGGTTTACACTTTTTCTTATTTACTTAGAACATTGAGTACTTCTTCCACCACTGCTTATTGGCCTATTTTATGAAGACCACATGTCACCATCAGTCTGTGGCCCTTTGCTTCGGTTCACTATTTTTTCTATACACAGCCCTCTACAATGAAAGGTATAATTTCCACTTAGGTTCAGATAGGTCCTGTCACCAGCTGCACAACATTGGCCCAAAAGCACTTTTGCCATGTCCTTGTGGCATTAGTGTATCTGTAGTCTGTAAAATCTGCTGTGCTCAAGCTCTGACATACCGTAGAGCACAATCTGTGAAGATAAACGCGTGGATAACTCTGCGCTGTTATACTTACCAGGTTCATTTACATGGTTAAATACAGTCTAAAGCAGGGGTGCCCACAGTGCGGCCGTCGGGCGTCTTGCTGCGTTGGTATACTGTACACCACCAGGGGGGCCCCCAATAGTGCATACATTTGTACTACAGTTGTTGAGCGTCACATAACTTTCCCTCAAATGTCGAATGCCTCCTCCAAAGAACACGTACACTGCAAAAAGGAATCCGGAAAAAATTGTTCACTCATTCACATGTGGGGGAATTGACTTTAACTTAAATTGAATTGAAGTTGCGAGGGCCCCATGATATATTCCGCTTAGGGCCCCATTAATGCTTGGACTGGCCCTGCTTCCTCAGCTTAATAAGTCTAAATGTAAGCGTGGTTCCACATAGTTAAAAATATTTTGTAAATGCCAACTGAATGTTTCACAGTACTGACCCTCAATGCCATATACACTTAAATATGCGGCCCCTGATTAAAAAAGTCTGGACACCCCTGCTCTAAAGCAAAGGTGGGCAAACGAAGGCCCAGGAGCCAAATGTGGCCGCCACGAAATGTGACCAAGCTCAACATGAACTGGCCAAACGGGATGAACTGCACCAATGTGTTTTCACTGATAAAAACAATAAGCCTAACTCCAGCAGTTTTGTTTTGTGTGTTCAAGATCTATTTGAATATTGTACCTTTTTGAAATGCCCCAAACCGCAACCGGTCCGGTCCCCTGGCAGTTTCACAACCCCAGTGACCCTTTCATCTAAAAGTTTGCCCAGACTGGCTTTAAAGTGACTTTGATGCCTGCGTGGTTATTACAAATGGGAGTCGATTGTGATTGTATGGCACCATCTAGTGGCCAGAAAAAGAAAAAAAAATCCGTACACTGCACTAGCGTTGGGGTAAATTTATTATGGTAGATATTGCCTTAGCTTTGATGTGAAATAAAACATGAGCTCATTAAGAATTTGTTATCTTTGCAAAAGCAACACGTTTTACTTTGTAACTAAAGAAATCAAAGTTACAGCTTTCTATAGTGTAAAGAAACGGCACTGGCTAGCTATTGGAGTCAAGACTTTATTACAGTTGGAAGTGAAGCAGAGAACATTAACTCATTCACATGTTTTATTATGTTAACAGATAACAATTTAAAAAAAAACATTTTCTAAGTGGCAAAACCTATTTAAGATCAAGCAACATAAGACAAGCTTGCTTTATCAACAATATCAGCATTGAATCAATGACAAAATGCGGCATCAGCAAGTATGGCCCAGGTTAGTCTGAGCGAGGTCCGGATATCAATAAAACCACATGAAAAGAAGATAAACTAAGTTCGGCTGCTCCATAAGAAAGGACATGTCGGTCACTGATGTGAACGAATGACAAGCACTGAAGACCCACATCATCAGCTCAACAAAATCAGGAGTAAAAAGAACGTTTAAGTGTATTCTTCATAGAAAAACAAAACTGTACAAAAAAACCAGACCACTCAGTCAGAGCACAACAGTTCGACTGCAATTCTGTACCAGGTCAGTAGCGGCGCCCAAAGGCTCCTCCTCCCTGCATGAGCTGGTTCTGCCTGTTGAGAGCATTGGACAGAGACTGGGATGATCCAGAGTACCCTCCTCTGAAATAAATAAATAAACACCGTCAGTATTATGAAATTCAATCGTGTCTGATGTCAGAAAGCACAATGGTATTCAGTACCTTGACATTCCTCCTCGTCCCATGTGACTCGGGCCGCCGTCTCTACCTGAAATCAGAGGGAGTCAATATTACTTTCTGCAGAGCACTGTGCCATTGTGAAATACAAATTCTTCAGGGTTTATACAGGTAGCATCAAGTCAAATTTAAAGCTTTTTAATGCCATTTTAAAGCCCAAATACTACAGTTTTAATGCTACAAACGCCACAAATCAGTACATATTTAATATTAATTTCCATGGTCAGAAAATGTGATCCATGGGCAACTTTTGACCAGTAGGATTACTGCCAAAACTCCAGTCTAGACCCTGATTTTTGTATTTTTGACAAACTTGTGCTGTAAAATGAGTTGAGCAATGTCATTATTTTCCAAGAACTTTTGATTTAATGCCAGTTTGAATTCCATTTAATTATTTTTAATGCCCCACAGAAACCCTGTTCTTAGTCACCTTGCCATCGGTCACCATCCATTTTCCTTGAGTCCCAGTCCCTTCCACCTTCCCTGAAAATAAAAATCATCAATATTACAAAGTGAATAAACATTAAATCTTGTTCCTTTGTGATCGGTTCACAAACCTCGAGCTCAGGCGTTTGTCATAACCTCCATCTCGTCCATGTCTATCAGATAAATGCTGGGAGAAAAGAAAATATATCCAGTTTAATTTTACCATAACCAAATAGTCCAGCATTTTCAAACACGGATAGCAGTTTTCTGAAAGCAGGCACCAGAAAGAACAGTGGCTCAAATGGAGGTGAGCCACAAAACAGTTGCAACAAATGAAGGATCAAGACAGTTTCGCCTCATGATAACCCACCAACCACATGTGCTTGAATTCCAGGTCAGCTACTGTTCAAAACCCAACTTAAGTGTCAAAAGCCATTCTTAGTGCAAATGCAAAAAACTACTTTTCAAGTCATTAACTATGTTGAATACTTATCAAACATCCCCAAAGATGTATTTTGCTTTCTTCACTCATGTTTGTTTAATCGTCAAAAAGCCTGCTCTGAGCTACAGCTCATTGAAAATGACTGGTGGACCAATGGTATACATAAAGCTGTAGTGAACCATCTCCTCCAGGAAGTGCCCGGTCTGTAAACACACGCCCAACTCTTGCTCTAAAACATTCACTTCACCCTCAATGACTGGCATGGTTCCCTCTCTACAGTTTGTCTGGTCGGTGCGAGGTTAACGAGTGCAGCTGATGGATGTGCGCTGTGGTTATTCCTCTGCCCAGGTGAAGAGCGAGCGTGATGCAGGGAGTGCTGTGGCTGGAGTCACAGGGAAATGGCATGTTTGCCATAACAGTCGCTAAACGTTTATGATCGTCAGTGCATAGTAGAATAGGTGGATGTTTTTCAGGGTCGATAGCGTTTATTAGGTGTCAATGCGGCCAATAACGAAGCCCATATTCATTTGCATGCCATGTAAATATTGCCGTTGAAAAATACAATACTCCAACACTTAATTTACAGAATTCAACTATCACAGACTATTTTCATATTGTTATTATCCGCAACCTTGTTTTCAGTGATGGGACATGTCTGGGGGGACTGCGAGCAAGCAGAGCTGCTGCTTATATTTACTGTATATAATGTTGATGCAACAACAGTAATGTTAGTAGGTACGAGTTGTAGAGGACTGGGATGTTTATTACAATTTGGGAGTCTATCGCGTTAATGGACCTTCTAAACCAATCCCTCAGGAACAGAGCTCTGTAAATCAGCCTCTCTTCGTGTGCAGCTTTCACCGCTGATTGGCTGTTACCCATGGAGATATGCGTCAAAATGCTATTATCGAACTCCAAGTCTCAGTAAAAAAGCTGGATCCGGTGCATCTCTAGTAAAAAGTGGCTAACTGTGTCGGCCATGTCCAACACCTGCCAAACAGCTGCTTCCAAGTGCTGCGCAGCAAGCTGTCTGACCCTCCCACTGGCCTTGTTATAAAGTAAACATATTTGACATAAAAACAAGCATATTATTGTTAAACATCAGCAGAGGAGCCGAAATACACGCTTCAAACTTAAGCTCTAAACCCACATTTTTAGTTCAATCTAATCAAAGACTTTTTGACTTCAAGACTCTGTGGTCCCCAGCCCATACAGCTAAGAATAACTGGTTTAGAAAATCTTGTAGCAAAAGGTAACCTGCAGACTCAAGAGTCAGTAACTTTAGAAAGTGTCAGATGGTCATAAAAATATAATCCACAAGCATTACTGCCTCATTATGCACTAGAACATCGATCTGTGGAACATGGTGCCAGTGCATTATTTCTAAACACACTAATCCTGAAAGGTTAATCACCTGTCCATCTCTATCTCTGTCCCGTCTGTCCACATCGTCTTGATATCGGCTTCGATCCCTTTGGTCAAAGTCGTGGAAACGGTCCTGCCGACCGAAGTCTGAGCGGCTCAAACGGTCATCCATTGCCATGCGCTTCTCCACCCAGTCATCTTTTCTAGAAGCAAAAGAATAAAAGGCACATTGGTACTGGGTTCACAAAAATAAGAACACTTCTTAATCACTATGAGCAAAGTATTCCTGTACCTTTGGTCAACGTCATAAGGCCTCTTCAAAGACCTGCGATCCTGTTCAAAGCGCAGGAGATCCTGCTGCCTTCGCAGTTCTTCACGTTCTCTCAGGATCCTGTCCTGCTCACGTCGACGCTCATACTCTATACGCAACATCTCTCGTTCAAGAAACTGGTGTTCCATCCGGTCGGCATCTAGGCGCTGTTTCTCAACCTAAAAAAAAAACAACAGAAGATAAATCAAACATTTGTCAGTTTGTCAATTTAAAACAAAATTATTATAAATAATGGGCGATAGTCCGAGTACCTCCAACCAATGTCTCTTTTGCATCAGATTGTTCCTCTCCTCTCTCTCCCGGAACATTCGAAGTCTGTCCCTCTCACGGTGGGGCCTATTATTATTATTATCCCGGTCTCTGTCATTATAACACAATTTAAAAAAATAACTATTTAGTGAAAGCCTTCAGTAAAATCTGTAATAGAGTTCAAAGGTACAAAGTCAGGCTTACGTGTATACACGCCGCTCGACCTCTCTGATCTCCCGGTCACGCTGACGCTGCCGCTCCTTCTCTCTGTGCTCCATTATCTGATTAAACGACAGAATATCTTTCTTTTCTTTACTGGACGTGCTGCGCTCACGGCTCTTGGAGCTCTAACCAAGGAGAAAAGTTGCTATGAGCTGTAGTTAGAAGAAAATTAAGACACAAGGTAACAAAAATAAAAATCCCTTACTCGCTCCTTGCTTTTGGCTTTAACACTGACCACCGGCTCTCCCTTTGACTTATCCATCACCACTGTTCTCTCTCCTATGGAGACAGAAGGTAAGTGTTGGAATTTTTAAACCACACATCACATTTGACCTTAAATGCCTTTGTCTCTCACCTTTGCCATCTTTTCCTTCTCCGTCCTTCTCAGACCTATGAGACAGCTCATTAATTATCTACAAACAACTTAAAATCGATAAAAATGCATAACTAATCCACCCAATCACTTAAAGGCCCCGCCCCATGTTTTGAGAAGGACAAACGGTTTGTGCATGTTGGGGGTATAAGGAAATAGGAAAGCATGACAGCCTAAGGATTTAGGCTGCAGCTCATAAGCCAAGCACTGTGCAGATTTGTAAAATTGTGGCAATATGTGAAATTTCTTTCATGCTACATGGTCCCACTTAAAGCGTACAGACAAAAAATATATATATTCAGTAGATCATGAATGCATTTTTTGGGATGCATTTGAGGATTCAGCTGCAAATGACGCGCACAATAAATAACACCCAGCCCATAACCAGTCTTACTTGGAATCAATGGAAGCTCTCCTTGTTTTGCCATCATTCTTGTCTGAGGGCTTTTTGCCAGCAGGTTCATTCTTAGCCTACAGAAAATATAGCAGAAATTTCAGGTGAATGAGAAAACTATGCTCAAGCTTATTCACAATATGTGATTCCAATACCCACTCTTTCAACAGAGATCATGCGACCATGAAGTTCTGTTCGATGCAGGTGGCTAATGCAATTGGAGGCCTCCTCCATAGTGGACATGGTGACAAAGCCATAGCAACGAGCTCCAGGGCTTTTAGCATTCGTCACTACCTTTGCACCAACAACCTGCAAAAAGGAGAATTCAAAAAAGGTCAGTACCTGTTAGAAATTTGTCATTGACCAATGACCACCATACCTTTCCATATTTGCTGAAAAGAGTCTTCAAATCAGTCGCTCTCGTAGTAGAGGAGAGACCACTAACCCATAGATTTCTACTGCTTGCTGCAGCCCCACTTCCATCTAGTAAAAGGGAAAACAATAATTCACTTTTTTTTACAAAAAGAGTTGTGCTTCAATATAACTTACCCTTGTCATCTTTGGCTGTCTCATTCGCATCTGTATCATCAGCGCTAGAGAACAAAGACAAAAATAAAAGTCTCAATCATATGAATGGCATGCAGGGGAACTCTACAATATGTACTGTACAAGCCCAACAAAAATATATCATGAATCAAAATGCAAGATTCTTTTTTAAAGTGAATGCCAATATGTTACTCTTCAGTAAGCGAGTAAAGGACAACAAACAGACAAATGCAGTGCTTTACCTTCAAATATATCACAAAGGGGCCAATGCAACAGAGATAACCATTTGGGTTTCAAGTAGACAGAAAGCAACAAACCTTTTAGTCTGATCACCCTCTACAGAAGTGGACTCTTTCGATGTCGAGGCAGAATCCGCAGATTTGTCCTCCATCTTCTCATCCTCCTCACACTTCTTAGACCCACTTTCTGAATCAACAGTTTCACCCTCACCCTCCTGCTCTATTACACTAACATCCTGCAAGACTGGGTTCTCAGACTCTAAAGTATCTTCTGTTATATTCAGATTGTCCCCTGTCCCTTTGGCGTCAGGCTCCACATCCTCCTGGTCGCTTTCCACATCTCCAGTTGTGCCTTTGGACCCGGATTGGGAGACTCCTTCCTCCTCGATGGTGGTGGCAGCTTGCAGTTCTTCAGGGCTCATCTCGTCTTCTTTAATCGGCTCAGATAAACAAGACCCGGTTACTTTGTCATTTTCTACGGAGTTAACAGGAACAGAATGGCACAGAGTTTAATCACTTCTGAAACACATCAATGTTTAACGAGGAACTGGCAAGGCCTGGATTAGGAGCCTCATGACCACTGCTCTTACTGCTAAACATCACAAAGATGACCCTAATGAGAGACTGGAAAAGGCAGGGAGCCACAGCTAAACGACTGGGCATGACACAATTGTAGCTCATTGAGCAAGCAGAAGGCTACAATATGGATCTGCATCAAGAGTCCAGCTTCGAAGAAAGCCACAAGAACAGAACATAATCTTCTTTTTCTCTTCAGCTGAGTGTCCATATCAATGTCCAAACTTAAACGCGAGTCCAACTTTAATGCAGCTTTCAGTCCGTGTCTTTAAAAAGCCGTTACAGACAGCACGTCTTCAAATCTTCAAATCTTCGTTCTCTTCATAAGAAAACCTGAAACAATGCAACTTTCCCACCTGCCCCCAAAATTGCTGATAATGTGCATCAACCCCTCAACTGAATCAGGACCAAGTGGGTCTTCGGGTCAGATTTACTACCATTTGGGAAAAAAAGGGGGACAATGATGCACATATACAGCAATTCTGTGAGGTTTCCAGTCTCTCATGTTAAAACTAAGAAAAATACATTCCCTCACAGCAGTAATACAAGGAAACACCTTCTGATCTAACTAGAAGTTTACATTACCTCCTTCAATGTTTGCCTCATTAGCATCTGGATCGTTGGCCTAGAATCAATAATAGAATTGTTAAAGCACAACGCAACAAATCATTTAACATGTTTTATATGTCTACACATCATAAGCCAACCAATCATACCGTTTGGATGGATGAGCATGCAATATTGTCTTGGTCATCCTCTGGCTCATCCTGGAAAGACAGAAAGGTTTAGTGCAACTTAACTGACACTCAAAAACAGTTAACAATCATCTAATTATAATTCAATAAGAACAACTAAAAAGGTAAAGTAAGTTTTTAATTACCTTTGATAAAAATATATGTACACAACTCTGGTGTAAACAGACATTCAATTAATTATATCATAAATTCTAACAAACCTCTTCTCTTTCTCCATGATCAGAATTCAGGATGTCATCATCAGCCTCAGCTTTCTCTTTGCTGAAGTCTACCGTCTCGTCCAACACATTCATATCAAGGATGTCCATTTCCTGCATGTTGTCATTCTGCAGATCTTCCTGTTGGCATCATATCAATAACAAACATTGTGTTTATTAATATTGTTGAAAAATTGGCCATAATATGTAAAAATGTGTGGCGGCCTGCATCACAATCAATCACCTGGGCATCTTGGGAGTCCTCATCGATGTTGCCGTCCTCTGGTTCAATTTCTTGTTTAGCATCTGCAAAAAATATTATGGAGCAATGACGCTTGTTCAAGATCAATTTACTAAATGAACCCCCAGATTATGTCTGAGGCGTCAGTGTTACCTTTTGCAGCCCTTTTAGAAGGGGCCTTCTTCGGTGGCGCTTCCATAGATATTATTTCCTCTGGGTTACCGCCCTCTTCCTCGATTGCCTTTTTAAACATTATAAACATAGGTTATAATCACATCGAACAAACTATAGTCTGCTTTCAAATAAACCATTTACTTTACACATTAACTGATTGGCAAACGAAGCTAACAACTAGGCTAACGTGAACTAGCATAATGGTGCTAACAACCTCATCAAAGCTAGCTTAACGCGAATAGCTGACGCTACCACGGTTTATTTAACTAGGCCACTTCGCGTATACTGCAAAGCATTTCCACACTTCATAGCCGACATATGGTGTATATATTGCTTGCTTACCTTTTTTAGACGCTCAGAAAGCACGCTTTTAACCCCAGTCGTGTCTAAATTTCGCTTCTTCAGCTCGGCCTTGAGGTCAATGACTTTCAACTCAGATAATTTCTTTATCTCCACACCCTCGGGAACATCAACATCTGCAGAGACCTCCGCCATCGCTTTTCTCTACAAAATAGGCCTTGATTTAAACGCAAAACACGGTTTTAGTGCTGTTGTACTATTCAAGAAGACGTTGCGTGTCTGAATTACAAACAAAATGGTCGCTGACTGACGCTGGACATGACTGCGCATGCGCATTATTCATTGCACAGGAGGACGATTTTGTATTATTTAATCAATGAATAGCCAACATCGCTGAGGTTCTTTGAAAACGCAATGAATTCATTTTATTTTACATTGTTTAATCTGCAACAAGAGGTTGGGGAGTGTCATACAGCTCATCACACTCCTGTGGTATTTTAGCACTGGATGCCTCTCTGACAGAAGAATGTAGATGAGAGGACCAGGCATCTAAACCACCAGAGGCATAGAGAGAGCACTCAGAAACATCAGATGAGTCAAGGCAAGGAGAAAGATTTCTGGTGCACTGAGAGGGTCGTGGCTCATAGAGATTAAGTTTGGAGACCAGAGGTTTTCCTGCTGTCACTGAAAGCTTTTCTAGCATTTCCTCATCCAGGTTAGAATAGGTGTAATGCAAACACACTGTGAAAAAAAGTTCTTTCTGTAATGACAAAAAAAAAAAAGACAAGAGGGTTGAATTGTTTGTTGAATGTGTTGCGATTGCAATTACATTTGGGAGCCAATGATAACTAAGCTGTATATATAGAATGTAACAAAAATATTTTTTTTGTCAAAATAAATACATTTAAATTTTGCTATAAATGTATCATGGTATTAATATGAGATATTCAGTGTTGGGGAGAATACATTGAAATTGTATTCAGTTACAGAATACTGAATACTTCTTCTTAAAATGTATTTTGTAACGTATTCAGTTACTTTGCCCAATCAGTGTACTGTATTCTGAATACTTAGAATACTTTCACCTTGATTTGCATTATATTTTTGTATAAATATGGTGAAAGATTAAAAATATGTAGCAACTGTTGTCTCTCCTCACTCCTCCTTCCTCTCTCCCTGTCTCTTCTTTCTCTTTCTCCTTCCTCTCTCTCCCTTTCTTTTTCTCTCTCTCTTGCTCCCTCTCCTTCCTCTTTCTTTTTCTCTCTTTCTTTTTCTCTCTCTCCTTCCTCTCTCTCTCCTTCCCCTCTGTCTCTCTCCTTCCTCCCTCTGTCTCCTTTCTCCCCTTCCTCTCTCTCTCTCTCTCTCCTTTCTCTCTCTCTCCTTCCTCTCTCTCTCCTTCCCCTCTGTCTCTCTCCTTCCTCCCTCTCTGTCTATCTGTCTGTCTGTCTCCTTTCTCCCCTTCCTCTCTCTCTCTCTCCTTCCTCTCTTTCTTTTTCTCTCTCCTTCCTCTCCCCATCTCCTTCCCCTCTCTCTAGTCTCTCTCCTTCCACTCTGTCCTTCAGTCTCTCTCCTTCCTCTCTGTTTGTCTCAATCCTCTCTCTCTCTCTCTGTATTCCTTTGGTATTTGAAAAGTAACTGTATTCGAAATACCCTCAAATGAGAGAGTATTTGTAACTGAATACAGTTACTCAAAAATAGTATTCTGAATACGTATTTTAAATACATGTATTTAGTTACTCCCCAACACTGGAGATATTATATTGCCAAAATAACTGCAGTATTTTTCTGCTAATTGCAACCATTGAATTCCATGTAATATTCAGTATTCCATGCAAACCTTGAGTCTCTGCAGCCCAGATACACGTGTGTAACGGCTGTGGACCTCTGCTGGAACAGTGTCTGGGATTAGTAACAAACTGCCAGCTTCAAGTAGTGTCTCCTGGTTACTCTTTTTCAAATCAAATTCTACGTCCTGTAGCATAAAGTACATAAACATAACAAAAGAAAAGTAAGGAAAATTTGTAATAAATGTGCAAAAGGGCTGACCCCAGGAAAATCAGTAAGTTGAGCGGAGCAGGAAACGATATCTGCAGGTTTTTCTAGAATCCGAGTGTAGATGACCATGACATTGGAAAACTCTGCAGCAAAACCAAGTTGAACCACTACTCCACAATCAAACTGTAGAGTCTGGCTCTTAGGGAGAACTATGAAGAAGTGAATGTGAGTTATACAGATTGTAAATCCATCAGTCTATTACTCATGCATATATTCATAACTGCATGTAATCTCTACAGTATATACCATGAGCAACAGTCCACTGCAGGTGGCGCGCTGAATAGGCAGAACTCTGAGCTGTCTGTATGCTATCTGTGAGGCAGCGCCGTTCAGACAGATTACTCCGCAGTTCCAGGGCTTGTCTGCCGTGAGTGATTCTGCACCTGCCCATGTCTATAGTGATGTAACATGGTAAGAAGTTATGGGGTTGGAAGAAAGTAAAGATGAGTGTACTTTTATGTGATATTGGTGCCATACCTTCAGCTACTCTGTCGAGCATAACTGTCACCTTCTCATCTTCAAAAACTCTCCGTTTGAGGAAGTTAATGAATATACCATTGGAAACATCTTCCTTTTTGACTTCATATGCTTCAGCATCTGCACATCTTTAAAACAAAGAATCTGCTACATGTTTTTGTTACTATATCATATGGTGGCCTCACACCTACGTTGCATATCCAAACACTATATTTGCCGTCACTTTCAGCAGCGCAGGTTGTACCAGGACATCATCATATGGGTTTCTAATGACATACAAAGAATTTAAATTTGAGTTGTGTATCTATTACTGTTTGCTATAGTGATTTGAATACCTTTTGCGGCACATATCCAGCAGAAACACATTGAGCCCAGTTTCTCTCTCCTGCATCCTGGTGAGGATATTCTGAACACACACACAGTGCTCTGATGTGTATGAGGCTGGTGCATCAATGGGAACCATGAAACTGTTTCCATAGTTTTCATATCCGTGACCGGCAAAGTACAGCAGACCTAACAACAAAGGTAAGGTAAATGTTTCACAATTACAGTAAATGCTCTTCATTCGTTTTTCTGTGATGAGACTAACCATAGACTCCTTTATCAAGCAACAAGAGAAACTCAGTAACAGCACTGTGCATCTCTTGCCAGTTGAGGTCCAGCAATGAGACCACCTTGAAGTCCATTTGACGGAGGAGGTTGGTCAACTCATGGACATCCGCAATTGGAGCACACAACTGGCCGTGGTGCATGTAGTTCATGTTCCCAATCAATAGAGCAACCTTGTCTGTGGCTTTTAATACAAATGTGTATTTTTGATGTGACCATGTCATAGACTCATCAACAATCATCAGAGTTCTTACCATAAAATTCACTGACAGATGGGCATGGACTTTTCCATTTCTGAGCTGGAAATATTTCCGATTTACCCGTTCTGTTATCTAGAATCAAGAACATATTTACGTTGAATTTACTTGCAATACTTACTCACAGATGTGTTTGCACAAGAGGAAGATGAGAGCGGAACTTGTTAGGTTCCCCTATATTAACTGTACCTGGGCTTCGTGTGTCAACTTCAACCCAAGCTGCATCCGTGATCGAAATGGGACCTACACATATACAAGAATCCAGTGATGCAGAGTCTGTTGTTAGATTATAATAACTAAATATTTTTTAAGCCATCTTAAAAATAATCATATAGTTCTCACCAATGGACACTACAGCAGCATCACTCCAAATCTCATGGTACAAGTTATATACTTTACATTTATATTGCCCTCTTTGAGCTGTTGTTGCACAAGGAATCTGCAGCACATGTGATAAAACGAGTCAGGTTGATTTTGTAACGTAAAAAGATTAATATATCTCAACCTGACCTGAATACTTGCATTCTTTAAACACCTATCTGACAAAAACAAACCTTGAGGGAATGTGTCTTATGTTGAGGCATAGGCTCCGAGTTGTGATACCACTCATACTGAGCAGGAGGGTTGGCTACTGCTCGGCATTCCAGAAACAAAGTGTCACTTTCTGTCAACACTTGGGACTGAGGCTGCCCAATGATGCTCAAGCCACTTATGGATCCCTGAAAACCGGGGCAACCTACGAGAGATTTGTATAATGCATCATTTACTGTATGTAAATAAAGCTGTAAAGTAAGTTAAGTTCAAATGTACCTGAACTGGAGTCTGCCAAGCGAACATGAGCCCACTGTGAGAAAATGCAGCTATCTCCATGGCTGACCCTACAGATATAGTGGCCCTGGTTGGCAGGATTGAAGGGTGAAATAACCAGCTCTGATGAAGTACCATCCAAGATCTATAATAGCAAATTGATATAAAAGTAATACATGTTTTATAAGTGTAAATCATGGAACAAAGAACAAACCCAGGGGTCTGCAACCGTTTGGATCTGAATCCACAAATGCTAAAATCATGACAACAACCAATTTTAATCAATGCGTCACGACTGTGTGGACATAGGCTAAACCAGTAATTAACCAGAACTAGTTTAGGCCAAATGAGGACTAAACTAGTGCAAATCAGTATCACTTTTCATTGTGTATCCAGTGTCAATA
>OMNZ01094592.1:19943-31005 GCA_900303255.1 Lesueurigobius sanzi
TCTGATTCTGAGGAGAGAGAGGAAGGAGAGAGAGAGAGGAAGGAAGGAAGGAAGGAAGGAAGGAGAGAGAGAGAGGAAGGAAGGAAGGAAGGAAGGAAGGAAGGAAGGAAGGAAGGAAGGAAGGAAGGAAGGAAGGAAGGAAGGAAGGAAGGAAGGAGAGAGACAGAGAGAGGAAGGAGAGAGAGAAGAGAGAAAGAAGAGACAGACAACAGTTGGTGTAAAAGTGTTGCTACATATTATTAATTTTTCACCATATTTATACAAAAATATAATACAAACCAAGGTGAATGTATCTAAGTATTCAGAATACAGTACACTGATTGGGCAAAGTAACTGAATACGTTACAAAATACATTTTAAGACAAGTATTCAGTATTCTGTAACTGAATACAATTTCAAAGTATTCTCCCCAACACTGTGCATAAAAAGGTTTTACCTGTAGCGGAATTTGGGGTCCTCTGACATCACATTGGCCAGTTGTCTCCATCCGCAGGTGGAGTTGTCCAACATCTTTGCGAGCCTCCTCAGCGCATCCTCCCGCAAAGTACCAATTGACTGATCCATCGTTTGTTAAACCAGTGATACAAGGAAAAAAAGCTTGTGGATTTTGGATAGCTACAAGGCCGGAAATCTAAGAAAATCACAATGATATACGTACGAAGCAAAGCGGCACAGTAAATTAAGTTTGCAGCTCCTCCCCCACTATAAACTTACATGATTTACATGAATGAATCTCGCGTATTCACCTGCGCCACAAAACAAGACAGAGACGGGGGTTTCCGGGTTTTTTTTTTAATGTTGTGTCGCAGATAATTCCTCAAAGGACTTGAACATAGACCGCGCAACGCAATAAAGTAATAAAGTAAGGAAAAATATGTATAATGACGAGCGGAGCGCACGAACTTTGTGCGCTTCCCTTTCAACGATGAAAACGGTTTCCGTCGTACGTCAACTTCAAAGCACAGCGGGAAAAAAATACCTATGCACCAAAAACAATAGGTTCTTAAATATGTCAAAGCTAATACAGTGATAAACAATAATCATTTGTCAAACCTCATGTCAAATATAAGCCTAAAAATCGCAGTCTTGAATTACTCCGTGATAGTTCGCCCCGCGCATGCATGGATGGTCCTTTTTTTTGGTTCCTCTTTTTTGGACATCCTGTGGGTTGGTCGAAAATGGTCATGGGCACCTGCTCACAATTTGAGTGAAAGTGAAAGGCAATGGCAATTTAGTTATTTGAGTTAAGAAAAGCAGTCCGATTAAAAAAAAATATATATATGTTCAATTAAATATGTTTTGAATAAAATAGGAGAAAAATGTTGATTCAAAACAAATGATTACAACCATTTTCAGGTGTTTAATTATTTCACATTTATAAGAGATACTAGAAAAGAGAGCTCAACATACATAAAGTTTTATTTAATTTACAAAGTCACAGAGACACCACTGTACAAAAGGCTGGTCCTGTCCACAGAGTTCCCAGGGCTAAAACTTCTTCCCTTTATGCAGTCTGTTATAACGCAAAATATTTTCCTTCCTCAGGCGTTTCCAGTATTCCCAGCTATCAGACTCCAACTCATTGACCTTTTTAGGCTGGTCCAGGTTCAGCTGAAATAACCTGAAACAAGAAACAAAATGAACAAATTTCAAAATGACTGTAAGGTTAATCTAGATAAACTTGGAATGGTTTGATTAAGAAACAATATGATTTAGGAGAATGGGGGTGTTGTACATTATGTCCAGAAAAAAAAACAGATCAAGTGAATTAGTTATTGTATTTAAAAAGGACCACTTGCTGGCCACTACTGATGGTAAACATACAGTATAACCATGCACTTGCAACAGGAATTTGTCCCACTGTCTTGTGTAATACCTGGCAAATGCTGGAAACAAGCTTATTCAGAAATTGGGAATAGACCCAGGGACAAATTGTGAATAGTTAACTTAGATTGTTTTTTTTCTTAAAATAAGTTACCATTCTGGATAATCCCCAGAAGCCTTCAGTTTGGGGTCTTCTCCTTGCTTCAAAATATTTGCACCAACAGCATAAGCAGTAAGTCTCTCGGGGTCTTTACACACTTCTGGGCCCTTCAACTCTTCTTTGACCATCCCTTTTCCTTTTCCCTTCACAGCTAAAAGGGGAAAAAAATCGCAATCATCACAACTAGCTGTTACATCAAACTAGTCAAAACATAAGTATTTATTGTAGTCCTAACAAGTACACCCTCTTTAAAGTGTGTAACAATGTCGGCTATTTGTATCTGATGATAGCTACTTAACTACTCACCAACTTTCTTGGCATACCCGCATGCTTGTATTCGATTTGTTAGGCTTATTTGGCAAAACGTTGTTGGCCCCCTGTTCAATAAGCATTGCACGAGGGAAACTGATCTAAATAATCCGCGTTGTGACATTTTTATTCGCACTAATGCAGCAGTTTCAGCATGCTCCAGTTTGACATTCAGTTATGACTTCCGCTTTGCGCATGCTCAGTTCTGTAACATCAGACAGCTCCCCCTAGTGGTCGGGAGGACATGTAGGTCACTCGTTGGTCCAACAGGGGGCGGCAGTATTTATGCGCCGAGTCGTTCATAACAAAGTAGAAGAAGGACTGTTTGTTTCTAGAAAAACAAAAATGTCGGAATACGCCACGGTTCAGAAAAGTGCTTTGAAATTAAAAGGTGTTGGGAGCGTTTCGTCTGGGAAAAAGTAAGTCACAAATGGTTCACGATGTATTAGGTAATTCACTAGATGAACATAAAGGTTTTAAGAACATCTTGCAAGTTGTGAACGAGGATATTGTTAGCTTTTAGCATGACCAGAGATAGCTGTAAGCTGACCAACTAAGCCAGGCATCATAACACTTGACTGTAGTAAAACTGTTTGTGTAGTTGATTTGTGTCAATAAAATACAAAAATAAAGCGTGTTAAGTTCTAATCGATGATACCATACAAGGGTAACGGGGGTTTGGGTATATGTGTGCTATGCTGATATTATAATAACAATAAAAATGCACGTTTACGTTAAGTTTAGGGAATGTCGTGCAATAATAATAATTAAAAAGACTACACATTAGAAAACTACACATTAAAAATGCACGTTAGGCTTAAGGAATATGCAATAAAAAAAAACCCTGCACATCAGGCTGAAGGTGCAATTGAACCTTTACAGCTTTTAAAAAGAGCTTAAAAATGGTTGAAATCTAATCAATCATGTGATCATTTGTAGACCCGATACTGTTATAGACTGAGGAAGTTTTATATTGTCTGTAAATAGTGTATATTTTCTATGTCTGTAATTTTTATTGTATTAAATGTATGAAGACTACAGATGGAAAGTAGCCCATGGCTAAATCTGGAGCATTGACCCAAAGTAACTGCACTGAGTGTTCATTAATGTGCACTGTCCTCTCCAAATAAATTAATAAAGTAAAAGTGATTTTGAGTACATCCTGATGTGGACTGTTTTTAAAGCCTGTTCTAGGCGGTAACTTAGAAGGCCCTCTCTTGGTGCAATTGTGTTTATTTTGGTAATTAAATGGTTTTGTTTTGTTTTATAAAGGATGTGAATCCCTATCCCAAGACAAATTTCTCCTGCGGGAGACGATAAAGGATTATCTTATCTTATTAAGTGTATGTTTGTTTACAGGAAGAAGAAGAAGGACAAGGAGAGTAAGCAGCGGCTGGAACAGGTCTTGACAAGTCAAAATGATGCTGAAGAAGGGAATTCTAAAAAAGCATACATGGACAAACGAACACCGGCTCAAATTGCTTTTGACAAGATGCAAGAAAAGAGAGTGAGTTTTCTGCCGATATATGTAGCTCATCTTACCTGCCCAATGCTTTGGATTGCTACTTGCCAGATCATTTGGATACAACCTGTAGGCGTGCTACACATCCCCTAAACATACCTTTTAATTTGGAATTCTCTTCCAAAGAGAAAAAACTAATAAACATACGGATGTAGTATAGTATAGAATTAACATTTTATCTGGTAGTTTGAGTGCATTTTAACATAATCAAATTGTACAATTATATAAGTGTGTCCTTGCATATTTTGAGTGTAACATGTAGAAACAAAGGTCTCAATCAGGTCTGTCAAGTCAAATGTTTTGGTTCAAAGTGCAAAGGTAATGGGAGATGAAGTATGCTGACATGTCAAGCAATTTCCTGTTCTAGTGGCACCCTGTTTTTAATTGGGATTTTAATATTTTATTTCTTTTTAACAGCAAATGGAGAGGATTCTGAACAAAGCATCAAAAACACACAAACTCAGAGTTGAGGCAAGTCAAAATGTATTTGGTTAATCTTGTAGATCGTGTTCTATAGATTTTTATTATCCATATTAAATAATTTTTTGTGTGTTTTCCAGGATTTCAATCGGCACCTCGATAATCTTACAGAACATTATGATATTCCCAAAGTCAGCTGGACAAAATAATGGAAGAGGAACCTCCAAGAATACAAATACACATTTTTCTTGCTTTTTTAAAATTTTTATTTTAGTGTATGTGGACTAGTGGTAGTTTCTTATTGCCACTACAGTGCACAGTGACCATTCATGAGTTATTAAATGTTACAAAATAAAGAAACTATAATCGCTTTTAGTTTTCTTTTTTATTAAAGAGAAACTGCATTTAACACATTATGTAATAATGCGTGACATGGTCCACCTAGACTTTGTGATGGCCTTTGAACTCATAACAGATGGATTTAGGACTTTATCAAACATGTAAAACGGTGATCCAAGATGAGAATTCGGTTTGGCTTAAACATTTGAGTATTCAGAGTCTGTACCAGTTCAACAGAAATGTCCTTTTTACTTCATTGAAAAAGGCTTGTGTCACTGATGTTCTTGTTGTGAGTTACTTAGGGCCCAGCATGTCTCCCGGTACCACCCACTGGTCAAACTGCTCCTCGGTCAGGTATCCCAGCTCCACAGCTACAGCCTTGAGAGTGGACCCTTTCTTGTGCGCTGTCTTGGCAATCAAGGCTGCTTTATCATAACCAATGTGAGGATTTAGGGCAGTGACCAACATCAGAGACTCATTCATGAGCTTGTTGATTCTCTCAGTGTTTGCCTCGATGCCCACCACGCAGTTGTTTGTGAAGGAAACGGAGGCATCGCCCAGAAGCCTGGCAGAGTTCAGGACGTTTTTGATCATCATGGGTTTGAAGACGTTGAGCTCAAAGTGGCCGTTGCTACCGCCAACAGTGACTGCCACATGATTCCCGAAAACCTGAGCTGCCACCATTGTCATAGCTTCACACTGAGTTGGGTTCACTTTGCCTGGCATGATACTACTGCCCGGTTCGTTCTCTGGCAAAATGAGCTCACCCAAGCCAGATCTTGGACCTGAACCAAGGAAACGGATGTCATTGGCTATCTTCATCATACTGACTGCCACGGTGTTCAAAGCTCCACTCAACTCTACCAGAGCATCATGAGCTGCAAGCGCTTCAAACTTGTTAGGAGCCGTCACAAATGGAAGGCCAGTGAGGGAGGCCACTGTGGATGCAACTTTCTCAGCAAAACCAATGCGGGTGTTCAGTCCTGTTCCTACAGCGGTTCCTCCAGCTGCTAGCTCGTATACCCTTGGCATGGCAGCTTTGACTCTCTCTATGCTGTATTTCACCTGCTGCACATAGCCGCCGAACTCCTGGCCCAGTGACAAAGGTACAGCGTCTTGAGTGTGTGTGCGTCCAATCTTAATTATGTCTTTGAAGTCTTCAGCTTTGGCAGCCAGGGCGTCATGCAGGGTCTGGAGGCCAGGCAGTAGGACTTGGTGGATCTCTGTGGCAGCTGCAATGTGCATGGCAGTGGGGAAGGTGTCATTGGAGCTCTGGCTCTTGTTCACATGGTCATTGGGGTGGACTGGATCTTTGGAACCCAGTTTCCCTCCCAATATCTCAATAGCTCGGTTACTAATCACCTCATTGACGTTCATGTTGGTCTGCGTTCCTGAACCTGTCTGCCACACCACCAGAGGGAAATGCTCGTCCAGTTTACCAGCTGAAACCTCCTCTGCAGCCTGAATGATTGCGTCTGCTATGTTTGGGCTGAGACCGTAATCTTTATTCACCTCTGCAGCTGCCTTCTTCAGAGTACCAAACGCCTTGATGACTTGGATAGGCATTCTCTCTGTTGGTCCCCCAATTTTGAAGTTCATGGTAGATCTGACAGTCTGTGCGCCGTAGTACTTGTCAGCCGGGACCTTGAGCTCTCCAAAAGTGTCCCGCTCGATCCTGAATTCGGAGCAGGCCATTGTGGACGTGGAGAAGAGGAGTTTATTACTCACTTTGTGCCGCTGAAAAGTCAGGAGGTTGCAGTTAAACTGCTGGACGGTGCGAAGAGACCGAAACATGGCTGCACATTAGAGGTGAATCAGGGGGAGGTCAGTGTAGTCTTCCACATTGTAACCTGTCATTGGCCGCCGACAAAACTGATGGTAAAGTGGCCAATGGAGAAAAGGAATTGGTGGGATTTCCGCTCGTGTCGACCAGTAAAACCAGGCTGTTCATTTAGCGTCTTGTGGATCAATAAAGTTTACAAAAGCGTTACCTGATGTACTTTCCGGTACAAATAACGCAGTTTTGATTTACAAAATAAAAGAAGAAATTGATACACTAATAGTTTTTTCCATTTTCTTTCTTTTTTTGTTTTGCTATGCTTTCATGGGAGAAGATCGCTCCCCACTGTGGTTCTCCTTGAGTTTTCTTCATTCTTGCCGTGGGCGATCAGGGGTGCTGAAAGTGCGGCCCAGGGGCCAAACGCGGCCCTCAGACAAATTTTTGTTGGCTCTAAAGCTTCTTGCTGAATTGGCTCACATCACAAGTTTAATAATTTTACATTATTATAGCCTAAATAACTGATATTTCTGTTTTAGTCAGAGCTAGAAGAATTAATGTTCCAAGTCTGAATAAAAGTGGTTGTACAGTTTAAACCTCTGCTAAATGCCCCCAGTTAATGTTTGACAGCATTGATCACCGTCCCTCCACTTCATATACACTCCAATATGTGGCACATGATGAAAAAAGTTTGGACACCCCTGGTTTAGATATTAGTGTGACATTCTATCTGTTTGTGACATTTAATTTATTAATCTCTTTTTTTGTGTGCGTCTGTGATGCCCGATGACTCCTGTTATGATAGTGGATGATACAAAAATAAATTGATTGGTTGATTATATTAGGAAAGAGTCTGTTTCTTTACTGTTTTCTTATACCCTGTCAATGAAATTTAGTAGCCTGCCAACTCTGCAGGCTGACTTACTATTGGTCGCATTCATACACATGCTTAGCGGCTGCTACATGTTGGAGAGAATTCTATGACACTTATCAATCGCACAATGATAGATGCAGAAGCATCCAGTATGGCGTTGCCCAGTCGGTCGGATAAAACAAAAAAAAACCTGGAAAAGATCATTACGTCATGTGAAAGGGGGTTGTTTACTTTTAAAATTTCTCTCTCCCTCCCCCTCATGTTGCAAACTTATATAATATTGCTTAATGTGTATTGCCTACCATGAATTTCGAGGAAGAATATATATTTTACAAATACAAATGAAAAGAAACCAAGAAGGACCTGCTCTCATCTCCATACGGGTACTTTGATTAGCAAATGTCAGGTCTTCAATAAATGTGTGCCGGACCTTTATACTGAAAAGCCTTGCCGGAAGTGTGGTGTGGGTTGGCGCTACTTTGATGTGTTGCTTGTTCTCGCGGTAACGTCAGTGTCGGTAGTGTACTGTTAGCTAGAAGCTAATCCTATCGTTTCCAGGTTCTGTGTCGGCCTGAAACTGCAAACCAGGAGAGACACACAACACTGCGCAGTTAAAGATATTTTACACATAAGTGCAAGACAAGCGGGAGGATGCCACACAATTTCCATCCCGGAGATCTGGTCTTTGCTAAAATGAAAGGGTACCCCCATTGGCCAGCTCGGGTAAGCAACGCTAGCAGCAGCAGCAGCCAGCCACAGAGGGGCGGAGGAGACTGCGATGCTGAAGCACGTCTGTTTATTTATCTTCGTTTCTGTGTCGACAATATTTTAGAGAACGGCATTTCATTATGCATAGATGACGACTCTAATCAGTGCATTATGCACTCTTTAATAGAAGTGCGTTTCAATATATTAGGCCTTACTCAAAGTGTAGGAGAAATTGGGTGCATTCTAAGTTGTTGTGCCTAGGATCATTCTTTAAGATATGCAAAATCTAAGGCTACATCGTGCATAACCTTTAATGGTCTGTTTATAGATTGAAGATGTGGCTGATGGGGCAGTGAAACCCCCTCCCAATAAAATACCCATTTTCTTTTTCGGAACCCATGAAACGTAAGTTTAGAAGTTGACTTCATGATGTATCTTTAACCCATTATTGTATCTTTGTAATAGATTGTTCTGTTTCTCTATGAATTACATAGGTCACAGCAGTGTTTCTCATCTGAAATATAAAAGTAATTTTCTTTTAACAAATGAATGACTAATTACTGTGTAATTGTTACTTTTTTTAGTGCATTCCTTGCAGCAAAAGACCTTTTTTCCTTTGAAAAGTATAGCGAGCGTTATGGGAAGCCCAATAAAAGAAAGGGATTTAATGAAGGCTTATGGGAGATCCAAAACAATCCACATGCTTCCTACAGTGCACCACCTGTGGTATGCTATTGAATATATTATAACTAGAATCATTTTAAAGTGAGCATTAAATCATTATTTTCCATTTTTACTTGCAGCCAGCCAGCTCATCTGAGAGCGAAGGTAACAATAATGCTGCAGGTGGAAGTGAGGAAGATGAAGAAGAGGATGATAATGATGAAGCTCCAGTCCCCCAGCGGGCAGATTCAGGAAGTGAGGCAGACTCGGATTCAGGCAGCGAAGACCAAGGACAGGGCGGAGGAATGAAACGCAAGCCACCACCTGCAAAAGTAATTCATTGCCACATTTCTGTTACTTACCCCGTTCATAACCGTTCAGCAAGTAGTAGTTGACAGTAGCTATACACCTCCTATAACTTGCTCCTGAATTACCCTATTTAGAGGCCACCTCCTCCCAAGAAGGCCCGGGGTTCATCGAGTGACCGAGACAACAGTGGCTCTGGATCTGAATCAGAGCCCACGCCATCTGAGTCAGACTCAGCCAAGAACAGTGACCAGGTTTGATTAAAAGATATTTTTCTTAGATTGTTGGTCACTGTTCTAGTGCCTCACGTTTTGCTCTTGAAACAGGATTTCACTCCAGAGAAAAAATCTGCCGGACGAGGTGGAAAGAAGGTTGGGGCAGGAAGAAAGAAAAGGGTAAGCATACCCAATGAAAACTTTGACAAACTGAACTTGACACACACATGTATTGTAATTTGTCAAACTTTGGTTGTTGTAAAAGGCGTCATCAGGATCAGACTCTGACTCAGGGTCAGAGAAGAAGGCAGCAGACAGCGACTCTGAGGACGACAAACCTCGCCCAGCTGTGTCTGGCTCTGAATCTCAGTCTGGCTCCAAGTCTGAATCAGACTCCGATCAACCCGTTAAAAAAGCTCCACCTGCACGCAAGAAGGCTGCAGGTCTGCCCATACCAGAAAATAATTCTCTATAAACATCTATTATTTTAATTTTTTGTTTTATATTTATTATAAAACTTCTTTTCTTAGACAAACCACCTCCAAAGCCCGCTGCACGGAAACCTAAACCTGCTCCAGCAAAACGAGCCCCTTCCTCCTCCTCTGATAGTGACAGGTAATCACGGCTTTGTTTGCGAACTTGACATTTAATACAAGCGATGTCGTCACGTCCGTGGCTTTGGTAAGCAACATTCATGTTTTAAATAAGACACAGTTCTATGATCGGCTAAAGCATTGTTCACAAACAGAGCATTGCTTCCCTTGCACTGTAGCAGATATGTGACTCAAATAAACTGCGCTACATGTGCATGAATGCATCAGCTGTTGCCTACCATTCACCAAAACATCCAGTAAAATTTGCGGTAGAAAGCATCAACAGCGATCACTCCTATTGCACAATTAATCACAGTTTAACCAAAATCCCCATTTTAGTGGTCACAATTGGCAAACTGCAAAAACTGCATTTACTTTGGTCAAATAATGCCCTCTGAAAGCAACTAAAACTCTGTATGCATAAGGATTTACAAAGCACAACTTCTAATCCACCTCTTTAGCTCTGACCTCTGCTAATGTGGGTTCACAGTCTTGAATATTGTGTTAATTACTACATTGTTTTGCTAATTAATTTCAAGAAAATATGTTCACAGTTTCTCGGACAGATGAAAGATGCAAGATTTTGCGATATACAGTTGAAACCAGAAGTTTACATACACTGTGTAAAAAGACACATACAGATTTTTTTTGTCATTGTTTGACATGAAATCAAAATAAACGTTTCCTGTTTTAGGTCAACCAGGAAAACCAAAATTATTTCTATTTGCTAAATGCCAGAATAATGACAGAGATAATTTTTTAGACAATTTTTTATTATTTTCTTGAAAGTCATAATTTACATACACTAAGGTTACTGTGCCATTAAACTATTTGGGAAAGCCCAGATGATGATGGCATGTCGTGGGAAGCTTCTGATAGGTTTATTGACATTATTGACAACATTTGAGTTTATTTGAGTCACACCTGTGGATGTATTTTAAGGCACACCTGAACCTCACTGCTTCTTTGTGAAACATCATGGGAAAGTCAAAAGAAATCAGCCAAGGCCTCAGGAAGAGGATTGTGGACTTGCACAAGTCTGGTTCATCCTTGGGTGCAATTTCTAGATGCCTAAAGGTGCCACGTTCGTCTGTTCAGACTATTGTATGCAAGTATAAACACCATGGGAATGTCCAGCTCATATCGCTCAGGAAGGAGATGGGTTCTGTGTCCCAGAGACGAACGTGCTTTGGTCCAAAATGTGCAAATCAACCCAAGAACAATAGCAAAAGATCTTGTGAAGACCTTGGCTGAAGCTGGTAAGAGTGTGTCATTATCCACAGTGAAACAAGTACTGTACCGACATGGGCTGAAAGGCCACTCTGCCAGGAGGAAACCATTACTCCTAAAGA